>JAITYT010001454.1:165530-182652 GCA_025433975.1 Liostenogaster flavolineata
GTTAAAAATCAAGTTCTTTGTTCGATACAGTTCGCGAATAATCTTACGACATCGAAAAATATGCCAATCCAACTGTGTTCGTATAAACAATGGGACGATTTAAACCGTTCGCTCGCATTTATCACACAATGCAATTAAATTATACCAATTTGTGCATTCTTTTCTCAAATCGCGATTCGGGTTCCGCGAAAATTTGGTTCATTAAAATAATCGAGAAAAACAAATATATTATTTTACCCCTTTATTCTTTTATTTCCGTCGATATGCGCTTTACCGTCGATTAAATCCATCGTTACGAGAGACTTTGTTATTCGATTAAATCGTTTGGACCCTCGGCACTTTTCGTGAGCACACCGATACATTTTAAACGTAAAAACTGATTTTACTTTTGCCCCAAGGAAATCGAATAATTATTATATTCGACGGCTCGTTATTTAAACGAAATACGAATACGAGCTGTCGCAATTTTCTTTGAGTAATATTTCAAGCATAATTACGACAAACATTATAATATTTATGATATTACGAATTGACATCGCGTCAATACGATATTATACTTGTATATTCTCGATAATAGCGAAAGCTTCTTTAGTTGTTTTCGACACTCTACGCGTTTTGCGTTTATCCGAATTACTGCATCTTTTACGCAGATGAAAAATGCCTTTGCGTCGAGCGAAAAGGCTGATTATTTGGATCCACATCTTTTGATTTACACTCGTATATTCCACCGAAGCGATATTCGTGTAAAATTTGTTTTATTAAATGTAAATAAAATTTAAAAAAAGATAAGTATCTTTCAGTTACATACTCGTATAAAATAAATATATTATATTCAGCCAAATTCAATAAACGTAAGAAAAATGTTTTGTACCGTTTTAAACCTTCCCTTGTATAACTTAAGCTATATAAAATCTGATCAACTTTGCCAACCGCCCCCATTGTGTTATTGTAGTCAATTTCAGTGAGAAAGCTAAACTGGGCCGAGCACCTTTAGGCGCCCTAAGTCTTGGGCGACCAGAATGGGATAAACGCCTATAGGCGCTCACAGTAGAACGGGGATTAATTCGATCGATTCCTTTCGCGTAGAGGACGACTTTAACGTTCGTTCAATTCCGTCCGATTTTTAGACGAATCCGAAAATAGTCCTTTGAACTCGCTCTAATCGATCTGAATTTCCTTTTCCGCAGATCCGTCGCATCCCAGCTGATACTCGGGCAAAGCGTGATCGCCGAGACCTACGACCAAGTGACCATCTACTTCAGTGACATCGTGGGATTTACTCGTCTCTCGGCCGAGAGTACGCCCCTTCAAGTGGTCGATTTTCTGAACGACCTCTACACGTGTTTCGACTCCATCATCGAGCATTTCGACGTTTACAAGGTGATTCTTGGTGACTTCGGCCTTCGCCAATCGCTTTGCGACGATTCAGTACGAGAGCGCAAACAATAGTCGATCGCGTTAAAATCGTCCTGCGTTTGTACAGCTGTAAAACGCCGGTCTAAGTTCGCTCGTGAATCGCGCCCCACTTTCCAACGCTAATTTAATTAGGCGAGAGGCATTACGGCGGTGTAACTCGTAACTCTTCGATGGATCGGAGAGAGGCGCGTCTACGCCTTGTTGTAAAAAAAGAAAAAAAAAGAAAAAAAAAAGAGAGATGTTCGTTCGTTCTTTAATTCTTTTGTTTGTTCTTTAGTTCTTTCTTTAGTTCATTCGTTTGTTCGTTCTTTAGTTCGTTTGTTAATTCATTCTTTAGTTCGTTCATTCGACGATTGCAAAAAGAGACGAACTCGAACGAAGCCTCGATTTTGGTGAACTTCGATCGTCGCTAGAAAATGATTCATTCGTAATGATTTTGTTACCGCGAGACAACGATTCTCACTGACGCTAACCGTTCCAGTTCCAGGAATTTAATCTGTTTTTCTAGGAGCCACTTTTTCTCTTCTTTGTATTTACCCGCTTCCTTTTTCTTTTGCCTTTCAACTTTGCTCCTTTATTTTTTTCTGTTTGCCCCATTCGTTCGATTCTTGCGATTTACAGCGTACGACGAGCGGAAAAGAACGACTTTCGTCGTCTTCCTAACATCGTAACGTCGTTGTAAGAGTTTTCGAACAAATCTGGACAACATCGAAGTTTTTCGAAAAACTCGTATTTTTTGCTTTTATCTGTTTGCTCCATTAGCGAGATTCTTACGATTTCGAGCATACGACAAAAAAAAAATAGAACTTCTTTCGTCGTCTTCGTTACATCATAATATCGTAGTAAAAGTTTTGGAAAAAATCAGGATAACGTCGGATTTAAAAAAAAAATACTTATCCTGCCTTTATTCTGTTTGCTCCATTCGCGAGATATTTATGATTTATAGCATTCGAACGACTTTTATCGTCTTCTTAAGATCGTAATATCGTAGCGACAGTTTTCAAAAAATCGGGATAACGTTGGACTTTTTCAAAAAACACTTATTCTTGTCCACTTCTCTGCGTGAGATATCTTCTTACTTTCTATCGTTTCCCTTTTCCTTTTTTATTCTTTCTTTCTCTTAGCTTCATTTCTAAATCCTTTTTATCGTATCGCGTTTATTTCTGCAATCGGCAATATTTTTTCGAAACAACGAAGTAAATAACCAATGCTTTCAATTAAATTCCCGAATTTTACGACGCGTGCCGCGATTGCATCGATTGTTAACGATAACAATTTCGCGAAAAAGGACGTCGTTGCTTGTCGTTGACGATCAATACTCTCGATTTTTCTACGAACGAATAATCCTCTTTTTTTAAATAATTTCACGCTTAACGAATATTATGATTTCAACGTTAAGACGACGCTGTCGAAGGTGTTAATAAAATGGTGTATACCAAGTACGTAAGCTTATCAAAATTTTAATTAACGAGCGAATTTCGCCTTGACGCGCGTTAAAGCGCGATTAAAAGCGTCTGGTAAGGCACGAAATGCGATCGAGATGTAAAGACGGGTAAAAGCGTTTCTCACAGCGATTACGCGAGATTCTTAATTAACTATGAGTCGACTATGTTTATTCAACGAAAGTAGTTTCGTTTAAACAACTCGCGTTTAAACAACTTCGACTTCGAAGGAATGCTTTTCTCCCGGGAAATTCGAAGAGTTTTCACGATGGAACGATTACAGTCGTTATCGTTTCTTGTAAATAAAAAAATCCCAGGAAAATAGTAGTCGATCGAAGTATTTATTTATCGAAAATTATTACGATAAGATTTTTTGCAGAACGATTGTTAAATCGAAGCTCGTTTTGAAATAGTCTCGCGTATGAACGTAGAGTTCAAGGTTAATATCGTTTTGAAGGAGTCACCTATCTTTTTAACAGGTCGAAACGATAGGCGACGCTTACATGGTAGTATCTGGATTACCGGTGAAAAATGGGATGAATCATGCCAGAGAAATAGCGCGAATGAGTCTGGCATTAAGGGATACCGTCATGAAGTTCAAGATTCGTCACAAACCGGACGAGCAATTGGAGCTACGAATTGGCATACATTCGGGTAAGTGGTCTGTGTAAGTTTGCTTAGAACCGTATCGCGTATGCAGATTCTCGCGTACGTGGCAAGATTTTACTCGACCTTTAAACCGTTTTGCTCTCGACAGTGCAACCTTACATCTGTCTTCGTTGAGCATCGAAATCGATATTCTTTACAAGTCGGTATGAACATTTTTCAACGATATTTGATCAGTGATGCGTCTTTGGTAGTTCGATATTTTACCGTAGGCGTAGGTCCAAGACGGATTCTTTCGATAAGGTTCGAGGAGATAAAGTACGAAATTATTTTTAAGATAACGTTAATCTTGCGATATTTTTATATAATAATTTAGGAAACTCACGTTTTTAACACTTCGGGGCCGAGTCTTTTGTCAATCTTACCTCAAAAATAAAAATAGTAATTGTAATCGTAACATAATATTGAGCGATAACTTTTTAATAATAATTTTCGGTATGAAACTTTTCAAAATACCGATACCTGCGTGATCCAACTTTTGGCTCCATTTTTGTGGTCGGTGATTATAGTCACCCGTTGTGGATAACACATTGGCTGATAAGTTTTCGGTCTGACAGACGGATACAAAATCAATATTTTTTTAAGAATTGCTAACCTTCAAAAGATAGCTGTAAAAATGTCATGACGATCTAACGTTTGGTTCAAAAGTTACAGTGGTTATAGCGAAACAAAAGAATTTCGTGTGTTGATAAAACAGTTTGTTTTATCACGCATCAAAAGTCGGCCAAAAGAGATGGTTACATCAGAGAACATCAAAAAAGTTCACAAAATTGTTTTGGCAAATCTTAAAGCGAAGATGCAAGAGATAGCTGACGCTCTAAAGATATCAAAGGAACGTGTAGACTTTATGTTGCATTACCGGGCATTATTTTTAGACCGGGAACTTATCAGCCGATGTGATAGGTGGCATCTCGTGGCCGGTGACTATAGTCATCAGCCGTGTGTCCGGTGACTATAGTCACCCGTAGCAGCGAAAGGGTTAAGCGCGATAAATCGACGAGTGTCGGCTCGACTTCTTGTCAAAATTCTTCGATATTTCACGGAATCATCCGAAAGACGCGAGATACTCCTTCTCGGAAAGATCTGTGTCACGAATCCTTTGACGTTCGTCGAAGCTTAAATTTCTTGAGTCTCTCGGAAACCGCAGAAATAAAGAATTCGCGTAGAAAAGAGAGAGGTCGAGACGCCACAGGGGATTTCGATTTTCCAGTGGCGATGTTCGCCTTTAAATTCAGGGAATTTCGTCCTTCGACTCGTCGTCGGTAAAACGACGATACCTCCCAGCAGGATCTTCGACCACTCCCAGCCACCCTCGCCCTTGGTCAAGGCGTTATTTACGCGAGAACGTTCGATTCCACCCGGTATTTACGTCGGATCCGGGGATTAAAGTATCGTCTTATCGTCGAGGTCGAGATACACGTTAGACAGGTGAATTTAATCCTTTCGTCACACAACGACACCCACGCATCACTGATGAGTATAGTCACCGGTCACGAGATACCACCCACACACTACGGGTGTCTCTAGTCACCGGCCACAAAAATGGAGCTAAAATTTGGATCATGCGTGTATTCGTGTCTTGAAAAGTTTCATACGGCATATTATTATTAAAGATTTATCGTTCGATATTAATTTTCGATTATAATTACTATTTTTATCTTTAAGTCAAGATTGACAAAAGACTGCCCTCTTGCAGTAGATTTGCCGTATCTCCTTCGATCCTCATACAGACGCTGGAACATCGTGTTCGTTCTGCATGGTAATCGTGGTTACTGTAAATAAAATATTGTTTCTTACGAGATGCGTTTCTCTGCTTGATTAATAATTATTCGAGGGCCAAATCGAATAAGCAGATTCCGATCAGGCTTGAACAATTTGATCGCGAAATTCCTGCTACTCGTGAAGGGATTACGCGAATCGTTGCTAACTAATCGCATCTTGCATCGATGTACTAGGATCCGTGTACTTGTACGCGCCGTTGATGCAAGGAGAATCCGATATCAATATTCGCGCAATTGCGCGATATGTTCGGACGATATCGAAGTAACGAAGGTTAAGACGACCGTTCGTCGCTCTGACTATAGACGCGTCACGATCTACGAACGTTTTCTTACGAGATTATAGCTTTAGGGGTACGACGATTCGAGGCTAAGGAAGCTTGTTGTTACAAGGTTGATGATCGAACAACCGATAAGAAATTATTTAGCTAGACGGAGGTTTTAGTTTGCTCGATTACTCGAGTATCGCATCGTTTTGCTAAAAGTAACGATCTTGTACGATTAAACTGCAAAGAGAATAAACGAGACGCACGTTTTTCTTTCGTTCGAATTTACATTGTCTTAATGTCCATAAGATACGAAACATCGACAAATCGTTACGTACATTACGAACTAAAATATTTATTAACCCCTTCCGATACGATTTAATAATGAAGAATCGTGCGTGAAATAACCATTGAATTTTTATTGAAAAATCTTGTTTCGTTTTATAATTTTTACATATCGTTAATTAAAATTATACCATTGATTTGGATAGAATTGTAATTCATCGTGGAATAACAAAAACGGCAAAATTAAAACAAATCAAAGCAAAACTTTGATAGGGTACGCAGCTGATGGTCCTCAAGCGTGTGGTACTTGTTCAAAACGTAGATGCAAAGGAATCCTACATTGTTTACGCTGCCAGGGAGTCTCGCTTCTAATTTTATTCTTGTAGCACACACGGCGCCTCTTAGTACTCTTACTTTTATTCCGAGTCGAAGGAATGTACTTTAGAAAAAGTCCCTATCTTTTGCCCTGCAGCCAACTTTGCACCGAAAAATTCTAACGATGAATAATATGCGATAGTGTTCCGCGATATCTACGCAAATTGCCAGATTCGGTGCACCAGAAATTTTAAACTAAATTAATTATTATCATATTCGACGGTAACTTTAGTCGTATGACGAGTGTAGCTCATCGTTGTGCGGTGTGACGTGAAAAACCAGTGAGGTTAAAATCGATAGACTCGTTGGACTCGATAATTAAGATTGTTTAATCACTGCGACTTGCAAACTAATACGAATCGTATATTTCTAACTTTAAAAAGCGTTTGGTGCACCAATTTTTGTCGCATTATGACGCAGAGCTCTTGGCTTACTTTGCGTTTTTCATTATCTTTCATTAGCTACTCAACATCGTTCTAAGCGTTATTGGTGACGCATCGTGTTACGAGAATATCGAACTTAGCACGCACACATACAAAGAATACGACGGGTCTGATATAGAACGCACGTCAGACGTGAGATCGTGATTTTCGAACTAATTGCCTTTTAAATCGATTTTCAAGAAAAAGCACGTAAGCTAGGCCCGGGTTTCGAACGGAAGGTGCGAACGTAAGCGGACGAATCGATCCTTCGTTCTTTTTGATCGACATTTTATAAGTGGTTTGGTTTTGGTCTTCCATCGTTTCAGGACCGTGCGTCGCCGGCGTGGTGGGTCTAAAAATGCCAAGATACTGTCTTTTCGGTGACACCGTGAACACGGCATCCAGAATGGAGAGCAACGGAGAAGGTAAATATCGTTCGCAAATATCAGCGTGGAGAATCGATATTTTCTTACTCTTCTTTTACCACGATTGCCGTAAATCGTTTATCATTTCGATAATTTCTTCCGACGAGCCACAAAGAGGGCAAACTTTAATTAGGCTGGTGCATATAAAATGTCGGATTTTCTTTACACATGCAAGTTTGTATCCCTCTTTTCTTTACGCTTTTGTTTTTGACAAAACCTCGTTTATACTCGTACCGTCCCTTGCCAGAGCTACGTTTCAACGAAGAAGATTTTCTCAAAAATGTTCTATTTTGTTATTTGCTTTGAATTTCGTAAGGATACGAATTCAATCTTACGTATATACTTACGTATATACATACATTACTTAGCTTACATAAATTACACGATTTTAAAGATCAGAATTTCTTTAAAACATGCATCTATGCGTATAAATTTCATTGGGAAAAGTGTATCGAAGCAAACGGAGCATATTTTGATTACATAAACAGCTTTAGAAAAAAGATGTGCAGTTTTATATATTCACTTAAAAATCCGACATTTCCTACGCACCAACCTAATATTTTCTACGTCTTTATTGGAATTTTTTTATAGGGACAAAATGATTTAATTGTTATCATTGCAAGCGCAAGTGTATCGGTAATCTCGAGCGTATCGAATTCAAATATCGATATAAAAAAATAAAACGTCGATATTGTCGTGGCGAAAGTTTTGACAATAAGGACAAGTTGCTAGAGTCGCCGTTTCTTTGTCAATGACGCAAGAGCAACCTACTTCACGCGTCGCGCCTATTTCTTACGAGTCACGTGACACTGCAAGTTATGAATATAAGAATACGTCGTTAAAAGTATTGGGTATGCACGAATACACAAATACATTTATATCGAATGATGTGTATAGACTGGGTAGTGACGCTCTTGCGCACGAGTACGTCATCCGCGAAAATGGCCAGTAAAGTTTTGACATAGCGGTACGTCACCCGTGAAAACGCTCGACGAAGCTATGACGCGGCGCTACGTCATTCATCGCAAAGAAATCAAAACGCGCCGCAGACGGTTCATTCGTAAAATTTTAGAACGTTTGGAAAACATGTCGAATTAAAAATCAACTTTGGGTATTTATGCTGCTATAGCTCTAGGCCAAATTACTAACACGTTCAGTGATCGTGTAGTTTAGCTATATTTTGCTTCCGTAAATATTTGTAGTTTATTAGTATATGTTAATTAGCGTTTCCAGTTGGGCGTTATGTTATCGTGTCTTACGTCAGTTAGATTTTTAACGAGTACATCGTTGCCTAATCGAGTTTTATAGAATTTATCTGCAATGAGTTTGACGTAGTCAGTAAAATGGGAGGGAACCTAAGCTCCCAACGTGGTATAGCGTTGGACGCATCATCTGCATCTTCCATCTGCTCAATGATATCCGTAGAATATTGCAATTCTACCTTGCGAATTTCCCAAGAGTTTTAAGGCGCTTCTTAATATTCTCCAGCGCTTACGCGTAAAATTAAACCGCGGTTTCCGTAGTTCGTTCTTGGAGCGGTCCGTTAACAGGCAAACGCGAGTCGGTTCTTAAGCGATCCTCCGTGCCGTGTTCCGTCCTTTCATTTCTTCTTTCCGCGTTCTTTTTCGCCATTTCGTATTCACTTGTTCGTTGTTAACAACTGATTTTATCCTTGTCCCCGCGAGGGAGATGCCAAGGGATGGATACACCAGGAAGGCAAAGCCTCTTGCCTGGGTAAATCTGATTATTGCGAGGGACGAAGAGGACGCCGCCCCAAAGGGATCGTTTGCGACTGTACTCTTGTTACTCGGCCGGTAGTCGCGATGACCTCGCTATGAAATCTCCTATCCCAGGTGGAAGGGAGTTCGCAAACGTAAAGGCGTGTATAAGTGTGTGGGATAGATCACGTTTGGTACAAGTTCGTTGCTCTTGCATTTAATCCGTCCTCTGGTCTTTAAGATAAACGTATCGATGAAAGCGTATTTTATTGTTTCATGCTCCAAACAAATGTTACGTATGCTTCTCTCTTTAAAAGTATTATATAAATTTCCCTTATCGTTCTATCAAATTGAAAATAGTCGATTACACGAGGTAAGTAAAGCAGAACGGGTTTACTCGTTAATAAATAAAATGTAGATATTGCCGTTGTTGGGTAGCTTATAATTAAATTATGTCGGTGCATTCGGTCGAATTTTCCCTCGTGCCAAACTCGCTGCCTTACTTAAAGTTTCTTGTCTTTCTTTTGTAACAGCTCTAATGATACACGTCAGTCCGAAGACGAAAGAAATTTTAGATACATTCGGCACCTTCGATCTCGTTTGCAGAGGAGAAGTCACGTTAAAGGTAAGGCCACGCAATCCAGCGACATAAATAATAAATAATATTAATCAATATCAACGAAAAATTCAGCGATAACAAACATTTATGTTTAACTTCGCGTGGAACGATCGTCGGTTCTCGCGTCACCGTAGAATCGTGAAGTAAAAGAAACTTTGCAGACTTTAACACTTGGTTTATCAAGAGTTGGCATGCACCTGTTTTTACAAAAGGGGTCAAAATAACCCCTTTCGGTATTTAATCAGAAAAAATATAAATTGACCTATCTACTACGAAGTTAAAGTAGAGAAAACGAACCTCGATAAAATTACTTCAGTTATAATAATTAATTTTTATTATTTCTTTTTATTTTTGATATTTTAACGTAAAGGATTTTTTACAAATTGCAATATTTTGCAATTGCCACAGATAACTCGAGTTTTATTTTCATTACAAAGATCTATATGACATTTTTTCAAAGTTTTATCGCTCACTTTATCGCTTTACGAAGGTCTTTCGTATGCGCAGGGCAAAGGCACCATGACGACGTACTGGCTGATGGGCGAGGAGCCAACGAACAATAACGTGCAGCGAAGCAACATGCCGCCGACGATCAGCCAAGTGTCCAGTTCCGCCAACGAACGTCAGGATCAGGCGTCGATGCAGCAACAGCAGCATCAGTACCAAAGTCAGCCGCACGAAACGAAATACCAGCGGCACTCCCAGGCGTTCCAACAAAAGTCCAAGTGTTCGTCGGAACAGAGTCTGATCCAGACCAAGGAACAACAGCTCGTGCATTCGATTCAGCGTAACGCGCAAGAACCGTCGCAACGATCCCAATCCACGCAACAGAAGACTCAACAGCAGCAGCACAGCACGGTCCAATTACCCCAGAAAGCCCAAAATCGCTCAGAAATGACGCAACAGCAACCGAAGATCCAACAACAGTCGCAACAAACGGCGCAGCCGCAACAGAAGGCCCAACAACAGACGGTGCAGTCGCAGCAGAAAGTCCAACAACAGACGGTGCAGTCGCAGCAGAAAGTTCAACAACAGACGGTGCAATCGCAGCAGAAAGTCCAACAACAGACGGCGCAGCCGCAGCAGAAAGTCCAACAACAGATGGCGCAGCCGCAGCAGAAAATCCAACAACAGAAGACCCAAGACCAGCAACAAATCGTCCAGCACCAACAGCCGCAGATGGCGGTTCAGCAGAGCTCCAGTCAAGAACAAAGAATCCCAGGCAACGGAAGTTGCAATCTTTCGATAACTGGGAACGGTGCGCCGCCAGGGTGCGCGGTGAGCGTCGTCACGATCGCCGCGGCCGTTTCTCCGTCGCGCGTTCGAAACGCGTCCAGTTCGAACGTAAACATTTCCGCTCATCAAAGCCATCAATCTTATCCTTCCGGCGAGAACATACCGAATCACACCGAGAGTAGTCCAAACGCACCCCTCCTTCTGCCCGCCGGATCCGTCGGTCGGCTGTAGCTCTCTCTCTCTCTCTCCCTCTCTCTCTCTCTCTTTCTCTTTCACTCTCACTCTCTCTATCTCTGTTCATTTCTGTCTATCAGTTCCTCCATCCGTTCGTCTCCCGTTCGTCTTCTCTCCTGTTCAGGGTCCACGTTAACGAAGCAAGACTCGACGAATATTCTTCCGAGACGTCGCTTCCGGTCTGCCTCTGGTTGGTGCCTGAGCGAGGCAAGCGACACCGTCGCTAAGGAGAGGATGACATCGACGTCCATTGGAATCGTTTCTCATCGTTTCGAGGGATCGTGTTAGCCTACCGCTAACCTGATGTGACGTCACTTTCGATCAGCCTCCGGTTTTCTAGTCCAGGAAGCCAAGCGACGTCGTTATTGAAGAACGATGCCACCGACGTCTATTGGAATCGTTTCTCATCGTTTCGTTAGCTCCACATCGCTTCTGTTCTGCCTGCAGTTTTTTAGCCCAACAAACAACGCCGTCGCTGGGGACGATGCCACCAACGTCCATTGGAATCGTTCCTTGTCGTTTTGAGGGATCGCGCAAGCCTCACGTGACGTCACTTCCGATCAGCCTCCGGTTTTCTAGCCCAGCAAGGCAAGCGACACTGTCGCTGGGGAACGATGCCATCAACGTCTATTGGAATCCTTTCCGATCGTTTTGAGGGCTCGCGTTAGCCCTCTCGGAACGCGAGGGCGAGTTCAAAGGCAACGAAAGATACCCAGTGATTTTTCTCCACGAGGAGTCGAGGAACCAACGTCAGCGGCTGGAGCTCTCGACGATAATTCGCTCGAGCCGAAGGGAGAAGGGTGGAAAGGACGCGAAGTTAATTCCGCTCGGTTGAACCGAGCATCTTTGAGGAAGATAACGAAAAGAGAAGGGGAAGAGACGCGCGAGAACGAGAGAAAGAGAGAAGGCGTCAGAGGATGAAACCGAAGAAAGAAAGAAACAAAGAAAGAAAGAAAAAGAAAAAGAAAGACAGAAAGGAAGGAAAGTCTCGCGGTAGAATCGCTGAACGAACCCCGACGTGACGCGAGTCAGCCAAGAATCGTCAAAGTGGAAAATCCGGCCAGTATTAGCTTTAAGCTATCAAGGGAAGATTGCGCGACGGATATGTACTTCCGACGGAAGGTACTTATTCTCTTGCATGGATACACAGTATTATACCGAGCGCACAGTGTCTCGCTCTCCTTTTAGGTATTTATTCGAGACGAAGCCACGAAGCCGCGCTTTCGTTCCGAACTCCATGCCTTCCCCCTTTTAACACTTAGCCAACCTCCACTATCGATCGGGGAGATCTCCCATCTTGACATCAGCAACGCGTTTTTTTTATTAGGTCTACCGGAAAGTTCCATCGCACAATGTCATCGCGAACTTCAACATCGACTCCTTCGACCATTGCATTTCCATGTATGTGCTCGATATATACGAGAAGAGATGGTCGGCAATCATAAAAATTATATTATTCGGTAAATATTAATTAATCTATCGAAAACGTATTGGTTTTTTTCCTTTCAGAAACGACAGAACTTTCCGGTAGACCCAATATTTCCATCATCGTCGGTCATCTCGACCTGGAGTCGTTGCCAACTACTCGCATAATGTATAATAAAAAAGAATATGATAAAATACAATAAATAAAGGGTAGAGAATATCGGTACGCGTTACTAGTGAAAAATGAGCGTTGGACCGCGTAAGTTTCGCTGTGGCGCGCGCGCGCGGTTGGCTAAGTGTTAAGATTCGGTATCAGTCGTGAAGTAAGATGCGTACGAAAGCCATGGGAATGAGAGGGAAAAAGGTTTCACGGGGTGGAGCGAAAGTCGAAGGGGAGGAAAACGAAGATCTCGAGCAATTGCGACACGTTGCGTCGTTCCGCGATCGTTAAAGCTGTTGCTGTAGGAGGTGGAAGGACGCAACGAAGCGGAGGATGATTATTTTTTTATCGTTCTCAAGTCGGAGAAGGTTCGGAGATCGGACGGAATTCTAGGCTCGGTGCGAGGCGATCTCGCACTTGTTCGAGATACCATTAACCCTTTGCACTCGTATTTGTATTCGAGAAGAATACCGATCGACACAGAATTTTTGTTCGTATTCGATCAAAATGAAATTATTTTTATGGGAACACGTTACAATTTATCTCCCTTATTCTCGCTAAGATTTTTGTTTTCCGATCGAATTCTTTGGACACTTTAACTCTTTGCACTCGAATTTGTATTCGAGAAACTTATCGATCGACTCGGAAGTTTTCTTCATATTCGATCGAAAGGAAAACACTTTTATGGGAACACATTACGATTTACCTTACCGATGTATTGGAAGAAATAAATATACAAAGTACGATAATGAAATGTAGGATAGCGACTATACGGCGACGTACCAGTGGAAAGGGTTGTTAAATCGAACGGCCCCGAAGAACTTTCGCCCTCCCGTGAAATCGTCTCTGATCGCGTTAGAATCGTCTAATCGTCTAATCGACTTCGAATCGTGTCCAAATTCGAGATTGGTAGTGTCGAAGCGACGACTTCGAACGTCTCTCGATTTTTCGTTTCTAGCCGCACCGTCGTCGATAAGACGAAGATACTCCCTGTCCTTATCATCGTCTTGGCAAACGAATTCGTCGAATCGCGGAAACTGTCGTTACGGAATTCGAGTCGTTCGTTTTCATCGACGAAAATGGAGAAATTAAGAAACGGCAAAGACGAAAGAGGGGACCCATACGATTACGATGGCGCCTCTCGAAGGTTCGAAGCGTCGCTCGTAAGAATCGCGACGTACAAACGAACGAGATTTCAGCGTAGGCCTAATGATTTTACGCTCGCCTCGCTCGCGAACGATCTTAGCGTTAGATGAAGGCTCGCAAAATTTCAAGGACGCGCCACGATCTCGGAACTCGTAACGTCGATCTATCATCGGTACCTGTGTAATTAAGACGCTATCATTAGCTTTAAGTGCCATACGCGTAGCGCAGTATCCTAAATTACGCGAACGTACGGCCTGAATCGACCGAGCGCCTTCGAAAGGAGCGCGATCGCGCGCTCAACCTCGAACAGTTCGGTTCGTTGGGAGTCGCGTTAGAAAAATTCTGTACCTATGTCGCGCGAGCTGTTATTATACGGAGAGAAAAAGATTATATATATATATATACATATATGTATATGTTTACAGATATAGATTATATATACGTACACACTCGCAGGAATGAAACGTACACCCAGACACACGCGTAACATATCACTCCATAAGCCTCCGATCTGACTAAGAAGAACAAATTTTTTTTTAGAAATTCGGCTTTATTCATCAACGTACTCTCCTTCAACTTTAACTTTTTTCCGTATCTTTTCGATGCCTTTTTCGTAGAACGATTTGTCTTTGCTCTCGAAATAGGCCTCGGTTTCCCTGGAGTATCTTTTAGATCTCTGCGAAAAGGCAGTAGTCGCTAGGGGCCGAATTACGCAATTGGAAGCGTAGCTCATCGAGTTTACTTCATTTACTTCGTTACTTTATTTACGCAATGAGTTTTCAATGTTTAATCGACGCACGAAATTCTTTCTTACCCATCGCTTTGAAAATTACAAAACTGGGGTCAACTAAAACTACCGTAGCCTGTAAACTGATCGTCGGAACGTCATTAAACTTTGTCACGTATCGTTTGAAGGATGGTAACAGTCTTATCATGTATGTGTCAGATCGGAGACTTATCGAGTGACGCGTTACACACACACACATACGAATCCACGAAAGAAAAAGATTAGCATAGACATCGATGTTTAGACCAATATAGCGAGTCGAGGCTGGGTCTCCCCGCAAGAAGGACGTCTAGAGAATCGATCGGAGAAAAAGATAGGAAGGAGTCTCCACGGAAGTTCTGCGAAGAGAAGCGTAACAGCGCGTGTCGCTCTATCCGTTGATACGTACCGATGTGCTAGGTTAAGCGTGTAGGTAATAACCGATATTGAACGCGGTTCGCCGCTCGTTCGAGTCCCCTTTTTGCGCGCGACGTACGAAAAGAGGATGCTTATTGCGTTTATCGATGTATCGTGTCGTAAAAAATGAAATTATATATTTATGCCCATCTCTTTCAACGATGTACCGATCAATAATTCTGGAAATAAAGTTCAATTGTTTTCAGATTTGCGTCGACTCTTCGGCGCACGGCGATTTATATCAAGGTCGAACGTCCTCGCATCGCGACCAAACCGATTTCGAATTCGCTGAGTAAGTTCGTTTCCGAGTACAAGGACGATTTGTCCACTGGGTACGAGGACGAGTCTCCTTCACCTTTCGTAACTTCCTTCTTTCGTTCATCCTTCCTTCTGGCGTGAAAGATAGGTGTTCGCTAGGATCTAGTAGGTCACATCGGCAAAGAGTTAGAAGCAGAGACACGTCGATGAGAACAATATTCGGATAACTTCGGCCGATTGGTTTTCTTCGTGTTCTTATCCAATGACAATTATTTAACTGAGGAGAGGGGGGGGGCATATTGGTTTCGCGATAAATGACAATTATCAAGTTACAATTACTAATCTTATTAAATGACACTCGACTGATCTTATCGAATTACAATTACTTAGTGGAGTTATTCCGGCTTCGAGATAAATGACATTTACCAAATTGCAATTATTAATCTTATCCAAAGACAATTGTTTAGCAAGGGTACATTGGTTTCGCGATAAATGGCAATTATCAAATGACATCTATCAAACGACACTTACTAACAGAATGACAATTATTTAGCGGAAGTATATCAGTTACGCGATAAATGACATCCATCAAATGACAATTATTTAGCGGAGGTTCATCGGCCGTGAAACACGACGAACGACCGAAAGGAAAACGGAGTGTTCAGAAGACGGCATTCGCGAATATCCAATCGAGGTAAGAACTGACACGCGTATAGATGCCGGGACGGCCAGGTTCCCCGCACCGGATACCCCAAGACACTATGCCTATGTTGACCCATCTGCCGTTCGCAAGCTGATGCAGTAGTGGTCCACCCGAGTCTCCCTGAAACTCATAAAGCGAGACCGTACCTTCCGATCGATTCTCGCAATCCGTTGAACCCGATTTATCGATCGATCGAAAGGTGGGGCGAGTCCCTACGCGCGGGCAACGGCTTTGTCTCACCTGGCAGGCGTCGCGGCCTCCCTCGTAAGCGCCTGCGCACATCGTCGCCTTCGTGATCCTCTGGGCCAAACTGCGGGCGCATATTTCTTGCGGCCATATTGGCACGGTGACTTCCATCAGCAGCGGACTGGCCGGACCGCTGTAATACCGAGTGCCCCAACCTATGAAGAAGGTAACATATATCGGAGGGACCGAAAAGTAATCAAAATGGCGAAAAACATTTATTTATTAAAGAAATCGTAAATACCAATCGACAAAATAATTTTCATCATTTTCTAACACTTTTTGCCTGCGTAAAGGGAGTTGTTCGATTCTCATTTTAAGGAAATGTTTAAAATAGAATAAAAAAAAGTAATTACTTTCAAGTAGACCTAATATATTATGTTGGTGCGTATGAAATATTGAATTTTTAAGCTAGTTGAACTCTTCGATGGTAAACGTGCGCCGCTTCGTAATGGCGAAGTAGAAAAAACTACGACGCGGTTTATTCCTTTCGCGCGCTGTTTACGAGCTACGGAAAGTAATAAGAACATCGTGCGCTACCATTTCTCATCTTTTCTTTCTTTTTCGTTGTTTTCAGGATTTTACTTCGTACGGTAAGAAAATATTTTTCTAGAAATCCTCTCTTGAATAGGCGTGCTTATTACGCGAATTTACCAAAGTTTTAAATGGAAAAGGAGGCCAATTTTTATTATTTAGTTAGGTGCGTTATGTATACAATTGGCTTTGTCGAATGCCAACGAACGCGTGGACGCGAATTTGGGTTTTCCTCACCCGTTACAACACCGCTCTTGTTCTCGAAGCTTTGATCGACGGGCGGAAGACAGATCGGCCAGATGTAGTCGTTGAACGTCGTTGGTCGGTGAATCTTGATGATCGCGATGTCATTTTGGTAATTGGTCGTGTCGAAATCGCGATGCGTTCGTATTTCGATGACACTGAAGTCAACGGCTCTGGTCTCGTCAGGTCGCGTGAAATCGTATTCGCCTAGCCTCACTCTGATGTCTCGTGGCTTGAAACTACGAAGACATCGCGTACACGCGCGAGCTAATGATTTTATGCGTAATATAAATTAACATAGATCTCTCTCTCTCCCTCTCTCTCTCTCTCTCTCTCTCTCTCTCT
>JAITYT010001454.1:191898-214060 GCA_025433975.1 Liostenogaster flavolineata
GCGATTGGGGGCAGACCCGGGGGCATTACCATTTAAGGCACCCTATGTAAGAGCGCGCATCCTCCCGCCGAGACGCGCACATAATCGCGAAACGCGCCTCGTGCCGTCCGCCGGCTGCCTACCGTCGCAGAAACGCACCTTTTTTGTACGCTCCATTCCACCTTCCGCCCGGTATCCCCCGCCTGGAGCAACGGTACGCGCGACCAGGATCGCCCAATGGAAATTAACGACGCAATTAAGGCCGAAACGTAATCGTCCTCTCCTCTGCAAACTTTTAGGTCTTCCGCTTCTTCCTCTTTTTTTTATTCTTTTTTTCCTTTTTCATTCTTGCTCTCTTTCTTCCTCTTCTTCCTCCTTTCGTTGCTTCCGTCTCCGATTTTTGTTCGTCCTTCTCAACTCCTCTGGAAACTTTTCAGTTCGTCGAATTTTTCGTTCTTCGGCTTCTTCTTTTTTCTCTTCCTTTCGTTGCTTCCGTCTCCGATTTTTCTTCGTACTTTTCGTCCTTCTCGTCTTCCTCGACTGCTCTGAAAACTTTCGGTTTGTTCAAATTTCGTTCCTCTTTTTCTTCTTCTTTTCGCTGCTCCTACCACGTGCTTATCGCGCATCCCATCGATTCGCTCGTATCAAAGTCGTACGCGTTTCTCGATACTACGTTTCGAACGATCGAACGAGAAGAACGATCCAAGAAGAAGGTATTCGTCGATTTTTCCACGACATTTCCGACCCCTCATTTATCCGTACCATCGTATTATTTATCGTACCGCGAGAAGAAAATTATCGACTTCGCGTCCCCTTCGGGCTCTTCGAAGAAGAAAAGACCGCGCATAAAGGAAAGGAACTTTCAAGGAATAAAAAAGGATCGTTAAAAAGGCGGAATACGTAATCGCTTAGACGACCTTCGAAATGCCATTATCCCGCATTTTCAAAGAAAATCTCGAGGCGCGCTCATGTAGGATCGATTTATCGATTAAACGAGCCGCGACGTGCCTTCGACGTCGGTCGATCCGATAGAAATACGATATTAGGCCGGTGCGCACGAAACGTCGGATTTTCCATATCGGAAAAAATTCGAATTAATTCGAAAAATTCCATATCGGAGTTTATCGACTCTAAAAATCAGAATTTCTTCAAGGCAGGCATCCACGCGTTAAAATCTCGTTGGGAAAATTGTATCGAAGCGAACGGTGCATATTTTGATTAAATAAACAGCTTTAAGTATTCGTTAAAAAATCCGACACTTCATGCGCATCAACCTAATAATTTCTCACTCGAGCGGATAACGACGATCGTTAATCGGCATCGATCGTAAGGATCGTCGCTCGTAAAGAGAGCGATCACCGCCACGTAATAACTCGATACAATTAAACGCGGATGCAATTAAACGGTGAGCGCGATACGGGCGCGTCCGAAGATCGGCGATCGCGCGTTCGATTAGGTCCACGGGACGGCCGATGATTTCGAGCGTAACGTCCGGCGAGGAGGGGGTGGGAGTAAAATCGCACGGCTCGAATCGATTTCAATGCGACAAACCGGTGAGACCGGAACGAGCCGCCTCGTTATTCGCAAGACGTCGAGTAAAATTCGCACGCGTATTATCGCGAAATCGATGCTATTCGAAGGACTTGGTCGAGAGCGAGGGAGGTTTTTCCGTCTTTTTAGCCGAGGCCTCGTTGGAAAAAGACCGAGAGGGCTCTTGTCATTTTTGGCATCGAAAACTTCCAAAATTTCTTCTAAAAGTAGACATTATCAAATATAATATTGAGCCATATTGTATATTGAATAATATAACAAAATCTTCCGTATGAAACTTTCCAAAACACGAATGCATGCGTAATCCAACTTTTGGCTCCATTTTTGTGAATGGTGACCACAGTCACCTTTCGCGTATAAGTGAGATTTTATGACGACTGACCGCAGCCACCCTTCGAGTATAAGTGGAATTTTGTGACGATTGACTACAGCCACCCTTCCGTGTATAAGTCATATCTTCGTGACTATAGTCATCGGTCGCAAAAATTTAACCCAAGATTGGATTACGCGTGTATCCCTGTTTTGAAAATTCTCATACGGAATATTATTATTAAGAAATTATCGCTCGACATTATGTTACTAATTTTTGTTTTTCAGACAAGATCGACTAAAGGCTTGGCCCCGAATGCCGAAGATTGCACGCGTTTAACGTCTCCACTTTTGGCCGTAACGATAGGGTTAAGGATGGATGAGGGTAGACGGATGATGAAGCGTCCATCTCCCGCTACGGAACTTCGGAAAGTTCAAATTTCCCTCGCGAAAATATTTCGTTCGTGAGATCCTCGCGGGCAAACGTGTCTCGAGGTTTCCCTCTTCTTCCTCCTCTTCTTATTCTTCTCGTTGCGACGGTTCCGCTCGCTCCTCGAGTTCCAGGAGAACGAGTGCACTCGAAATGCTTGGCACGTGTCTTTGTTTTCTTCTCGTTACGGCGAACGGACGAAAGAAGAAGACGCGAAGGGACTCGAGCGTCGACAACGACGAAGAAGACGAAGAAGAAGAAGAAGAAGAAGAAGAAGAAGGACAGAAGTGGAAGAATCGCGACCCGGATACGAACGACACCGTTTATCCACTGGCACGAAGGCCGACTTGCACGTTGAATCGTCGCTGATTCTTCCTTGAGGAACGTAAAGCGATTTTTCCGATCGATTCCTTCGATGTTGCGAGTTCTTTGACGAGATAAATTCTCGAAGGCTTCGAGTTCGCTCCTGCTTCTCCGCCGATGAAGTTGGCTGTTCGGATGGAGAAGAATATACAGAGAAAAGGAAGGAGGAAAGAAGATCTGGAAAAAATATAGACGCGCTTCTTACGAATTATAGGTCGTTCTTGGAGAGTTCTTTTTTGCATCGTCGTCTTTCGAACTGGAAAAGTCATAAAAAAAGAAAAAGGTATTCGTACGCGAGATCTCGAAAGAGGATCCTTGGATAGGAGTCTCGCGTCGATGTTCAACTTCGGTTGTCCTGAAAGAATTCTTTTCTTTTATCGACGTCTTTCGAGTCGTAGGAGACAGACAAAAAATATAGTTATATTTTAGGATTGACGATTTCTTCAAATTATTTCTAGTCGATTTTATTAGGTCGTTCGGAAAGTAATTTCGTTTCTTCGAGTTCGATCGTGCATGATCTTTTGAAACGTCTTTCATTTTCATAAAAAAAAGAAACGAAATTCAGCGGCAAGAAGCCTTAACCACTTGCGCTGGCAAAAAATTCACCGACGCGTATACCAGAACGGTCCAGTCACGCAGTGTTCGATGCCTCAGAGAAATCGGGAAAAGATGTATATTTTCTAAATTAATTTATTTTCGACCTAGGACTTTTTATAGTTTTTTGAAGGGAATATTGATTATACAATTTTTGCTTCTGTGACAAAAGCATTACGACGTGCGTGGCACGTCCTTTCAGAGCAAGTGGTTAACGCGATTTGGTCCGTTCGAGACTGTTAGGATGGTATACATACATCTCCATATCTATAAGAAGCGCTAACTGTAGGGAACTAGGAGTAAGTGCTTTACTATTCGCTATTTGGGATTAGGGAGAGGCGTGGGACTAGCCAGTATAGAACGAACGGTTAAAAGGAAAGGTTGTATCAAGAATTCGTCATAATAAAGAATAAGCAGTGCCCCAGAGTTATTTATTCCTAACAGAGACGTCTATGAGAAGATATATGAAAAACTTAGGCGATTCTTCATCCGTCGGGACGTTCGATCGAACTTTGTCTCGAAGAACTCCCGCGCAACCTTTTCGATCGGACGATTACGTACGTAGAACGTAGGGACGCTTAATTGATAGCCTCGAAGGTTACTTCGTCTCGTTGGGAAACGGGAGCAGGCTCGAAGGCGAGGGGAAGAACCGAACGATGAAAAAAGTCTCGCGAGGGAGGCGAAAGTTGGACTAACGAGTTTTCCACCCCCGTGAATCGTTACCGAATATACTCGGAATGTGCCGGCTTCGAATCTAATTTCAACCGGCGCGAGTGGGAATTCAAACGCGAAGCTTTATCGTCCGAGGGAACCGTTTCAATCTTCAAACGAGCCGTTTTCCTTTTGCCATTCTAGAAAAACGAGGATCGTTGACGCTTCGACGTTCTCCATTTAGTAAAATCTACGTCGTAGACTCGTAAATAGACTCGTTACGTGCCTTCTCACCTTCTACTTTCCGCCTCGATATCGTCGGATCCAATTTCTAGCTTCATTAAAACACGAACGACGACGCGTTCTGCTCCGTTTTGACGCGAGGTGAAAATACCGTTTGTACGGACGCGTTTTCTTTTCCAGGCGGTGCCTGGGTGCTTTGACGGAGTCTCGATGCTTCTTAAAAAAAAAAAAAACCTATTTAATAAGGCTATCGTTGGCCAAGAATCGCCAATGATAAAATATCCGTCGAAGAAACGTTTGATAGACCGATCCTAGTCTATCTCTTCAAAGGTAGTGCACGCGAATATAAACAAGCGATGCTATGGTAGTATGGCTTCTCTTTTCTAGTTGGTACCTGGGTGATTTGAAGTCTCGATGTTCGCTATTAAACGACATCGTGATCGTAAAGACGAAGACGTTGAGGAAATTATGGGAATCTCTTAGAAAAGAACGTTCCTGATAAGCTACCCTCGTTGTCAAGGCTGTCGTTGGTCAAAAATCGCCAATGATAAAATATCGGTCGAAGATACGTTTGATAGACCGATCCGAGTCCTATCTCTGCGATGATATTGTATACGAGTGTAAATAAGTGAGGCTGTGTCGGTATGTTTTCTTTTTATGGGAATTGCTTATAAAATACTTCCTTCCTTCCTTTTCCTTACACGTCTTTAGCAGTGAAACGATAAATTTCGAATTAATAAAAACAAGGAAAGAACAAAAAAAACGCCACGGCGGAAAAAAACGAGGAACGCGTCGCAAAAGGAAGAGAAAAAGGGTGGAGAGAGAAGAAGCGGGAGGCGAAGGGAGGCGAATCGAACGACACACGCACGAAGGTAACTTCTCGAACTCGTTCGCGTTCTCCTCCATCGACGAGCGAAATAAGGACGCATACGCGAGGGGAAAAAGACGGCCGCCACGACATCGTCTTGAAGGAACGAGCCAGCGATCTCGTACTCCCGAGAGGCACATAAATATCCTCCCCAATATCGCGAAGGATAATTAGCGCCGTTATCGAGCCACTCGAGAGATCGGAGGAAGAAAAAGATCGGTGGTATGAAGACATCTCGCAAGCACGATCGCACACGACGTACGCCGCGAGTATTTATAGAACTCGCGTACAAGCTGCTTAGAAAATCGTCTCGACTCGCCTTTTCTCCGAAAGACCGCTCGATTTCCCTTCATTTTCAGCACCGAAGCAGAGATTACCTCGAACCGGAGTCGTTCGGATTATTCAGCGCGAATAATTCAAGTTATTTTATCGATCGAGTCGAACTCCGAAATCGCGGCTACCGCCTCGAAATTTTCCAAAACCCGATTAAAATTGATCGCGTTTCGTCGATTTTATCTTCTCTACATTCTCTTTCTAAATTTTCTTCTCGTTAAATTTCGCCATTTTATCGACCGCTTCGTGGAAGAATAAGAGAAACCATGAAAATGGTGGCGACGCGATTTCGCGTGCGTGGCGCTTCGAAAATCTTCTTGAGAAAAAAAATGTCGCCGTTTAGTCGGCGAAGCGCTTCTTACCAAGCTTGAGTTTCCATCTTCTTCCTTTCTATCCCCCATTGTTAGAGAAGTCGGGATCGTCCTTGCTGACGCGAGTTTCTCGGTCATCGAGGATCGTTATTATTTTTAACGACGTATTTTGGAAGTTCCTCGTCGTTCGACTTGACAAATTAGCAGGTTAACGACTCTTTGACGTAACCACCGCAACCGGAAACCGTCCGTCCGTCCGTCCGTCCGTCCGTTCGGTCGCTCGCGATCAGCGAGGAATCGGAGGCATTGATCGATCGATTTAACGTCGATCGATGACTCGACAAGCTCGATCGATCTCTCTTCGGTCGTCGAGAAGTTAAATTGAAATTTAAATGCAAATTATTCGGTATCTAATAATTAACGAATGTCTCGTTAACGAGACGACGCCATTTTGTTATCGATGTTGTTTTCCTTCTTCTTTATTCTCGTATAGTCAAGAAAGCAGAGTAACGAATAGCTTTGAGCAATTAGGGATAAAAGATAGACAAATTTGTAAGAAATGCGCACAATTCTATTTTTGCAAGAAACTTCTTTACGCGATTTTTTTGATTTAACGCGAATTAGAAATTAGAATCGATTATAGACTACGCACCTGGCCGTTCGATCTTAGAACGCCGGTTCGAGACAATCGATGGAGTAGAGAAGAAATGAAAAATTACTTTTTAGGAAAGGCAATGAAGTTTTAACTTGGGAGATAAAAAATGAGACGTAAAAACGGACTTACCTGACTTTCCATGCCGTGTGAACCATATCGAGAAGAATCAACTAGAACGGAAATTCAATGAGTCTGATCGACTGTCAGCGCGCGCGCGCGACTATCACGTCGAATTCACGAACCTTTTGATGGGGACGTCGTGAAAGTATTTTCGTTATTTTAAGCGTTATTTTTAATTTATTTTAAGAAGTATTTAACATATTTCGTTACGTTAATTTTAACAGAACTTAATTAATTTATTTGATTTAACAGAATTAGATTGATATAACAGAAGAAATACGAGCGTTCGATTAGAACATAAAAGTGAGAAATAATTTAATAATCGTGTTACGTGGAACGTTTCCGATTCATAAACGTATACGTATGTGTCTATCGTGTAAAAACAGAATGAGGTGTACAGTTCCGACAGTTTATTTCGCTCCGATTCCTTCATAAGTTTCTAATTTAAATTTTAAGCGAGCGTACGGATAATTGATAGAAATGTTACGGTTGTCGCTGGTAGTTCTGTGTAATTAACAGCGGCGACGTTACGTTAGTAAGGAGACACAGAAATTTCCATTGAAGATCTGTCGTCGCGATAACGAGACCACGCGGAAAGATAAAAGTGAGCGCTAACGACACATTGTTTCACGCTTTTTTTCGAACGTACTTCCATCGCGGCAGGTTAAATCGTACTTTTTCTACCTTCGTTTCACTCGGTCCCCTTTTCCCTGGGAACGAACGCGACCAACTCTTGTCTCACTGTCACTAGAACGCGAAGTCAGCCATTGATCGAGAACACCGGATAGCACGCAGTGTCTGGAACATCGCGCATATCTGCGATTAATCGGAAGAATTTTGGAATTTTAAATCTCCGTAGTAAAACTCCTCGTTCGCTCAAGACTTAGTTCCGATATTTTCGTACGCGGCTATTGAACCTGAGGGCAGAATTTCGATAGATAGCAGTAAATCTATCGAAACTATAAACTAATTACGAATTAACGCGTACGCGATAGCTTTACCTTGCCGCAATTAAGTATATTTTTCAAAACATTCCCTATTAATTTCCTTAACGATCTATTCTTTTATCCAGTTATTCCATAGTGTCCATAGACGCGCGGCCATTATTCTACGAAGAGCGATGTTTTCCCTCATCGATGCGCTCAATTACGAGTTTTCCACGCGGTGGTACTTGGAAGGCATTGCTTTTCCCCTCGGGCATTCGTTTGCACAACCACGCGAACGAGTAGCGGCGGCATACGAGTCGCGCTCACCAACACATCGAATTTCGAGTATCCTCAACCTGGATCGAAATGGAGATCTTGAAACCGGGATGAGGAGAGTAGACAGGCATCGAAGATGTGTTCTCGATGGATGCGTGATAAAGTGGTAACTTTGCGTTCGTCGAGCATCGCTATCTCCTCGTTGGATCGAGATATTCGTCGTTATTGTGACGATATTAAAACGCAAGTAATTTTAATCGTCGACATTTTTCGTAGGACGTCATCGAGAGAGATATGCCAAAAAGAGAATCGAAGAATTAATTCGCTCATTTTCTCTGCCAAGGATCTATCGATCTTTGTCAAAGGCAATCCGATTTATTTCGAATCTTTAAGACGTTTAATTAAAATACTCTCCGTGCTTTCACCATCGCTCGTTCTATAATACGTATTTACTCGTCACGATTGAGCTTGACTCTTTTAGCGCCAGACGACGTTATATCGCGAAGGACGACTTATCTCGTTCGAGATGCGACCGCGTCGACTGTAGATACTAGACACCCTAGTAAAATCGTGAAATTCGACCGGTTATTCTCGCACAGGCACCTCTTTTTCGTCTGGCACCGAAGGGGTTAAATGTGCGCAGGAACGCGGAACGACCGACAAGTGCGCGGAAACGCACGTTCGTACGCACTTACGTACCCGTTCGTATCGAAGATAAAAAAAAGTGGCGAAGATCGTCCCGGCAAAAAAATAATTCTTCCCTCCTCTGAATTCTCGGACTGGAAGGGACACCGATAACTCGCAGTGGCTACGTAAGACGTAAACGCGCACGCGTAGGCGCCCTTTTGTTCCATCGGGATCGCGGCGCGTCGCGCGTCGAGAATAATCGTTCCTCGAGAGAGAGAGAGAGAGAGCGCGCGCTTTTTGCTTAAATCCATTGTATTCGCGTCGCCGCGGTTAGGATCGTATCTCGATTCTCGGAGGGATACGAAACCCTGTTGGGTCCCTCGGTCTCCCTTCGAGTCTCCCCGTGCCCACGTGCAGCCACCGTTGCCCGCGCACATAGACAATGATCCCACATCCATTAAAATAATACGGTCGATCTCGCGCGTATCCCGGCTCATGTGGGTGTAGGCCATCTCGAACGTCGATGCCAGTCTCTCGTGTTACTACCGCGAACGTTAAGGTAACCTACTGTTGCCAGCGAGTCAGTGTTGAACTTGCGAAGATTCTTGGAATATGTATAAAACGTAACTTTACAAAATGATAATAACGTTCGTTTGATATTTCGGTTACTGGAAGAAACCCAATGGATTGGATGTTTTCGCGCGTGCGTCGCTTCGAAACTCTCTCCTCGAAATCTCACCTATATAAGGTATAGGTATATAGGTGTATAATAATATTTCATACGGGGGCCGTTCAATGCGATCTCGAATCGAAGACTCTCATCGAGAGACAACGTAGCTACGCGTTATAATTTTGAGAGTACCGACGTCTCACGGCAGGAAAGTTCGACGCGCCTGTTTCAATGTCTCTGAGAGACGCGCAAACGAGGTGCCGCGCCTCGCAACGCCTGCAACCGTATTCGGATAAACCTTTCGAAACGTCAATCGTAAGTATACGAGTTTATTCGCGATTCTTTTTTTAAATTCCCGCTGTTTTCACCTGCTCGACCGTCTCTGGAACAACATTTCAAAAGTCTCCGTAACTCGTTGAAAAGAAAAGGAAATAACTTTTATATATATTTATAATTAAACTAGATTTGATTGGATTAGATATATATGTATAATTAATTTTAATAAGCACGTTTCGATTCTTGGAATCTTTCTCAAATTCTAGTGGCACCGACGAAAGATTCTACTATTTTTAAAATTCAACTGCTTACGGCTACTAATCCGTACGAACTCATTCTGAGTTTCGCAAGAAACATCGACGAACTTTCATTGGAATACGGTTTTGAGTAGGAATCGAAGCCTTGAAAACGAAACTTGCCAACGACGAGTAACTTCGATTTATCTATATTTGACATACCCAACTCGATCACTGTCCCAAATATAATTCTATCTATCTATAATTCATTCTATCGCTAATCTCAAGACCAGCTCGATGTTTTTATATAAAAATATATCGTCGATAACGACGAAGGACACGTCGCTTTTCCTTAGGACCGAGGAAGGAAAGAATCTCGTTAAAGTAGGAAAGAGAAGCGTTATAGTCCTTCGCGTGTCGCGATATCGCGAGGACTTTTACGGTGATGCATTTGCACGCGGGGGATCTATTACAAAAAGGCTCTTACAAGAGAAAGGTGGTAATTTTACGGAGAGACGCCCGACGAGCGACGCGCTCGCGCCATAAAATTACGACGACGCACGACGTCGTCTTTCCAGGAACGCTTACGATACGTTACGACGACGCGTAACGACGCTCACGAAAGTAAAGGTTTTAACGTCGAAGGACACGTCGAAAATGTGGAAAATGTGTCTCGCGTGGGCGGACTCCTTGCTACGCCGCCGTTCGACGCGCACGCCTACATGAACGGATGAATCCGCGCCAGTGCCAGTGGTTCCCCAACCTACGCTCGCCGCGATCCTCCCGTGAATCACTGAATTTTCGATTTTTTCCCCCTTGAAATTAAAGACACGGCTTAAATTTTCCCTAGTATTTTCATCTTATCGTTCGATTCGTTTAGAGGCCTTAAAATGACGTCGAGAAGTTCTGTACGTGGTGTACTAAAGGATTTAATCACACCTTCTTTTTCGTTAATAAAATTAGGATTAAATTTAATCGATTGGACGATTAATATTGATGTTCGAATTTATTTCCCTTGGAATTGTCCACATCTTTCTTTCGTTAATAAAATCAGGGATAAAATTTCATCAATCGGACGATTAATATCCATTTTAAATTTCCGTTTAAAATCTCCCGCGTACAAAAGAACTCGATGACGTAATTACGGTCGCGATAACCCTTTCGCGAGGAAGGGAAACATTTTGCCTCGTTTAAAAATTGGTGATTGTCGTATTTAATTATAACCTTACCTGTATTTTTACGTGTTTTAAAAAACACGTGCAATGTCCATCTTTGCTTCACGAGCCACCAAAAGAAATTGCTTCTCAGTATATCATAATTAGCACATCGTTTTGTATAGTAATTTTATTTAACGATCTTGTATCAAGCCTAGCTATAATTTGTGTTACCTTTATTATCCATTGGGAAAAATATTTCCCATAAAATTCCAAAAAAGCTACACATTGTTACGTACTTTTTTACGATTTTTATTTATTTTACGTCTAAACGAACTAAAATAAACAGTTACGTACTAATATTACTCTTAGCAACCTTATGGTTCTGTAAGGATTAAGAGAGACGAAGATCCGTAGCTCGCAAGTTTTCACGTAGCCATTTGATCGATGTGACATTGAATTGTTGAAAGATGCTCGAGAAAGCTCGAGAACCACTGGAGAACGTAGCGGCGGTGGTCAACTTTTCTTTACGTGATCACGGAATAAAAAAATTGGAAAAGATAAATCGTTTATTTGCACGATTAACGTTAGAATCGAAAAAGTTGCCAGGCGAGTTTCGACGAGCGTCCGCACTTTTAACCCATTACCCGCCAATGCCGCGATTTTGGGACACGGATAATACGAAGATTTTGAGGATTTCTTTACAACAATTCTAACACATCCTGCCGGCCGGTCCAAAAAAAGGAAGATCAAATTTTTGTAAATATACATCCGACATTTATAATTAAAAATCCGAGATTTCATACGTACCATACGTGTATATATTCTCTCATTTTCTTGATTTTTTCATAATAAATATTAGAGGGATCGAAAAGCAATCAAAATCTTTATTTGCATTTATTTATTAATGAAATCTTAAATACTAATCGATAAAATAATTTCCATCCTTTTCTAACACTTTTTTCCAACGTAAAGGCTGCTGACCGATTTTCTTTAATAAAATAAAATAAACAGAAATTCTTTAAAGTCGAAGAATTTTTTATTACTTTCCGGTAGATTTAATAAAATATATAGAGGCGAGTAATGGGTTAAAGTCAATTTCATTTCGTAGAATCGTTCATTTTTTCGAATACGGTTATTATCGAAGCGTCTACTTTCGGCTGACGCGTCGCGGACATATAACACTTACGAGGTTCGTTACGCGTTTCGCAAACCTGATATCGCGCTCTTCAATTTTTTGACGAAACGACGATGATAACCCCTGGCATATAGCGTAAACGATTTCTCCTATACCTCGTGCGCGCATCGAAAGGAGATCTCGTTCTTTATAATTTCGCTCCTGCATCTGGCGACGCACGATTCTTTATCGCCCTCCTCCTATCGCGAATTTACGTCTCCTCCCTTTCAACCCCTCCATTGCGCCCTTCTTCGAGTCCTCGTAGTCCTTTTCGACGTCTCGCCTTCTTTTCGTTCGTGCGCGATGCTCCCGAGGACTTGCTTTTCGCTTTGTCAGGCGTCTGTCGTGATCGTACGACGCGTAGTCAACCGAGTTTCGGTCCATAGATCGTGTTCGAGGTCGATGATCGAAACATCGTGGATTCCTATCGAGTGCCCGTTATTGCGAATTAACGTACATTTTGCAGTTTTACACTTTTATTGAGATTCACGTTCAGTTACAATTATTACATTTTATTAATAAAGCAATAGAGGCGTTACACTTTCGTTAAATAAATATCGGAATGGTTAGGTTTCGCAGGCGGTGATATCGTAGGTACGACGCGGAATCGAAAAAAATCATTCCAGTTGTTCGACGACAAGATTATCGATAAAGATTATATTAGCGATGATCATTTTCGATGTCTGTACGTTTCTTAACGCGTCGAATGCCGTGGGAGCCATCGGTGATCGGCACCGCCTTATTCGTCCAGGAAATAATAAATTCATTGTACATTATAATTACCTGTAAATTACAACGTTCCGTAACTTTAAATAAAATAATAAACCTTTCGATGGTTTTACGATCTCGTAAAAAATTACAGAAAAATTCAAGCGGCCTTCGACGTGTTAATACGATTCACTCCGTGATTCGATAGACGAAAAAAACTACCTCGAAAAATAAATTTATGTCTTTTTTTTACATACACATTAACGCACGTACATAGATGTATAACCTTAAGAGGATGACGGTCGGTTCGTATTAGTCGGTTACTTCTGATTCTCGAGTATAACTGGCTTGGAATCCGGTTTACTGAGGTCCACCGAGTATCGAAAATCGCGCTTCTTTCCAGTATAGGGATTGTAGTACGTTTCGTTGTGGTAGATGATGTTGCCTACGCGCTTCTGCGTGACGTTGCGAACGAAAGGCTGTCCATCGTTATCGACCCCGGAGAAAACGGTTACCAATTCACCGTCTCCATTCGTGATTATCACGTTTGCGTTATTAGGGACGTATCCACCGTTGTTCAAATTACCTGCGAAAAATAATAAGATCCCTCTGTTTATGATTCTAACGTAAAATTTAGTGAAATTTGCCTAAAAGAAATTTATATGATCAAATTACATATTGATAAATTAGTAGAAACATTGCCAGACTCGACATAATTAACCTATATTTTTTAATTAATAAACGTGCTAACCTTTAATTTTCTCGAAACAACAGAAAATGAACTTGCACCACTTTCAAAATAAATTGTTCAAATGGAAAACGAGCAACGCGTCAATTTTCATTTATTAGGTTGATGCGCATAAAATGTTGCATTTTTTATATACGCGAAAGTTCGTCTCCCTCTCTTCGTTATGCTTTTGTTTTTGGCATAACCTCGTTTATAGTCGTACCTTCCTATAAATTTTAACCGAAATATTAAACTTGTACCAGATTTACAAGTATAAGACGCCAAAAAGGAAGATCAAGGATTCGGATCCGACGAGCAACTTATTCGCGTTCAATGATCAGTCGCAGGCCTATCGAACTAATCGAAACACAACTTAGGTATTCAGCTGAAGCAACTATTCGAACGTAATTGTGAGCTCTTACTCACCGATTTCCATCAATGTACTTTGGGTGAGTTGATTCACCTGATGATTAATCCGAGTGGTCAATTGACGTACGTTCTCCTCTACGTTATGCACCATCTTCTGGATATCATCTTCCAGCTGCCTCGACCAATCCGAAGGTCGTGCATCGCAGCTTTGTCTGCAACAGGGAACGGAAAAGCGACGGTGACAGTCGGCAATGCACGAACCGAACGAACGGCATTTTTTCTCTTGCGCAACGATCCGCCGGCGAGGCCAGACGCAATCGTGCGCTCGATCACCGTTTCTGCGCAGTAAATCGCCGGTCGTTCGACTGATAACGTAATATAGGTTCGCGGAAACGTGAATACGTCCGAATAAACATCGGAATCGAGAATCACATCAATTTGGACAGTGTTGACTCAGCGAAACTTCCTGGAGGAAACTCAAGATGGCGACGTATAACAAAATGGCCTTTCCACGTCTCTCGTGTTTCTCCGGAGCACTTCGTTGACGTTGATCGCTTCGGTTTGTCATAAAAATTTTAACACGCGATAGCCAGCGATCTTTAAGCATCTTGTGTGTCTTAAATATGAAACGGAAACTGTGCCGCGAATCCCATACACCATTTTCTCGAGATATTCCGTATTATTTGTAGACATCGAGCGCTAGCAGTTGATTTGTTTATATCAATAAGTTGATTTAATCGATTTAATTAATTAATCAACGACTGAAACGTTATAGCGGCACGTCATTCGTGTCGAACGTTTAATTCGCTGACCGTACGAGTTCTTTCATTCAACGAGATCGAGAAGGTTCACGGATGCAACTCGGAAATTTATCGGTGATAATTCAGACGTTATCCGCACGTCTAATAATTTTAAACAGCGCAAATCGGGGAAAAGTTCAATTAAATTGATTTATTTCATTTAATTAATTAATCAACGACCGAAACGTTGACGCGTCGACTGTTTCATTGTCGGAAACTTCGTCGTTTGACTTGTGACGCGTTACGAGCGAGACAGATGACTCTTGCGACTGCGTACGTGGATGCACACCGACGCGCGCTCGACGAATTATTCCATCTTTTTTTATTTTTTGGAAAATAGAATTCGACGTTCGTCAAGACGATGATAACTCACCTGATCAAAAGCGATCCCAGGAGCAGCGATAGCAACGATACGACGTTCGTCGTCGTCGTCGTCGTCGTAGTCATTGTCGCCATCGTCGTCGTCTTGCACGGCACTTCGTACGTTTCGAGAGGAAACGAACGGAAAAAAAATCTTTAGATTAATTAACGATTTTGATAGCGCACGAAACAAACGGAATTTGACTTGGTTGGAAAATCTACGAGTAGCTGAATGCTGCAACGTTTCTCCTCGTTACTAAGAGAAAGGAATCGACGTGCGAATGGAAGAACGATGCTCGCGTGAAACGTGACGATCTAAGCTGCAAAACACGAGGCGCATATCGCGCTTATTTCTGACACGCACCGGACTCGTTCACTTCTTATATGCTCTCACGACCGGCTCGCTATCAACGCGTCACTAGCCTTTACCGCCGGTTATTCTGGTCGTCGTCGTATTGTCGACGGTGAATTATGCGTTACTTCGCGTAGGAAGGAAAATCGCACTTCGTGACGCTCCGTTCTACTCGATTGTTTCTTCTACGATCGACTGCCCGCGGTTTTTCCTCGATTGTTGATTTTAGCTTGGCTTCGCTCGCGAACCGACGCGATTGGTAATCTCGGTCGAAGATCGACGATAACATCTGTAGGATGCGTATGTGTGTGTGTGTGTGTGTGTGTAAATGTATGTATGTATGTGTGCCTAGAGAGAATGTTGGGATAAGCGTAACCGTGGACGAAATGATCTTGAGTGGCTGAAAAGATGCGAGGGGGGAATGTTTAGAACAAAGCGAATAGATCGTGTGAAAGAAGCGATAAACAGTATACGTGACCAGGAGAATATAGAATATGGAGAGTCTAAGGTTAGAAGTCGAAGAGTAAGAGTAAGAGTAAGAGTGTCGAAAAAGTTGTAAACTGTATTTCTACATTAAATTATCCACTTTCTCACCGAATACACAACCACTTAATCATATCCCCTACAGTACGCTGGTTCGAAACGATCGATGGGGTAAAAAAGAAAAGACTTTTTTAAGGAAAGTAATAAAATTATACTTTTGGGAGACAAAAATGAGACGTGAAAAACGACTTACACGATTTTCCACGTCATATGATCCATGTTTCGGCCCGCCGAAGAAAGAACACCCTAGTTCGGTGATAGCGTGAACCACGTAGGTGTGGTACGCGCACTCGAACTATGTTACCACCACAATTACCTGAAACACTGAGATTTATTTATAAATAGACGATTAAAGGCGCGAGACAGAGATACACAGAGATCACATTAATACACACAGAAAGAGGAGACCGGATGCGTACAGAGGGAAGATCACGGCGACCACGTACTCACTCGATGCCTTGAACCAAGTGGAGAGCGATTCTAATGGACGTATTCACCGTGCGATAGTCGATACTGATATGAACGCGTCTCTTCTGGATACGCCGGAAGAGCCCGTGTAAGAACGGAAATGGAAAGGAAGAAAGAAAATGAAAATAAGCCAATTGACGAGGGCAAGATAGATGTCTCTTTCGAGCGTTCGGTGACACGTCGGTAAAAGAAGAGCCCACGATCGGTTGATCGATCCGCCATCAACGACCGCACCCTTCCCCCATTACCGACCGCCGATCCGACCTCCATCGAGCGGGAACAAGCCTGATCGAGACTAATCGACTTGAACGGAAATTCAATGAGTTTGATTGACTGTCAGCGCGACCACCACGTCGAATTGACGAATCTTTCGTTGGGGACGTCGCGAAAGCATTTTCATTATTTTAAGCGTGAATAAATGCAAGAATGGTAAAATAAATGTACCATCGATTCTGTTTTTATACGAACTGTTGGTACGCGATTTTGATTTAACGCGAATTAGAAATTAGAATCGATTATAGACGATGCACCTGGTCATTCGGTTTTGAAACAACCGATGCAGTAGAGATGAAAACCTGATTCGCAACGGGTCACAATCCTTGCAACCACGCCTAAGTGGAGCATTTTCCCCTCGAGACGAAATCCTCTCCGTTCCGAACAATATTTAAACCAATTATATTTAATTTAAAAAGAAATAAAATTTCAGTGCAACCTGGGTCTATTTTACTCTCTAAAATTCCATGCCTCGAGGAATTAAGATAGGTTATTTTATAAGTTGGGTTAATTTAAGTTGAATTCGAAGGTCGCTCAGTATTTTTCGCCACGTTTTCGTGATTTGGCAGCACAGTGCCTCGTATGGACAACCCCTCGTGAAACGTACGACAATGCAGTTCGTTCGAAGCAAATTGGACGCTTGACCCACGATCGAACTTTCGTGAGTCCATTGAGGCGTACAGCGCGAGGACTATCTTGTATACAGCGACGTATCGACATACGGCCCCACATCGAGGCAGCCACTCGAGTTGTTCCGCTTGTTCCTGCCGATTCGTTCTTTCTATAGAATTCGCAGTGGACGAGTATACGACGAAAATAAGATCGTTAAAAACTCTAGATAACGTCAGCATAAAAACGTTAATATTGTAATTTATTACGAAATTATCAAGCCGTAGTCCTCTGTTTACAGTTCAAGTCGTTCTGGAGGTCGAATACGTATTGAAAATGAGAAAGGAAATGAGCAGAAAAGACACTTTATTTTTTAAAAAGATAACATTTTTAATACAAATTATTAGTACGAAAGAATATATATTATTTTATTCGTTATCAAACAATTTTTACAAAATATTCTTAATATCGAGTCTAGCTCGCCATACCGCACAATGGCGACCTGCACTCGTACCATGCGACTAAAGTTACCGTCGAATTTGGCGATAATTAATTTAGTTTCAAATTTGTAGCGCATCGAATCTGGCAACGCTATCGCATATTGTTCATCGCTAGAATTTCTCGGTACAAAATTGGTTGCAGGACAAAAGATGAGGACATTTTCCAAAATACGTTCCTTCGACTCGGAATAAAAGAAAAGCTACTAAGAGATGCCATGTGTGCTGCGAGAATAAAATTAGAAGCGAGACTCCCTGGCTGCGTAAAGAATGCATGGTTCCTTTGCACCTACCGGAACGTTTCGAAAAGTATCATACGCTTGAGAACTATCAGCCGCATACCTTGTCAAAGTTTTCCTTTGATTTTTTTTAATTTTGCCGTTTCTGGTATTCCACGATGAATTACGATTCTATCCGAATCAATAATATAATTTTAACTAACGATATGTAAGAATTATATAACGAAACAAGTTTTTTCAATAAAAATTCAATGATTATTTCAAGCACGATTCTTCGTTATTAAATTGCATCGGGAGGGGTTAATATTTGACTCTAGTAAAAGAATTCTTACGTCACGTAGTCGATCTACTTTAAATGTAAATCCACTTAACTCTGTTTTAGATCGATGTAAGTCCTGGCAAAATCCTTTTACCAGAATTTCACTAAGAGAACGAGTTTATCTTAGGTCAGTTTGCTTTGTTACGGATGTTCGGAGATCCGTCGAGGGAGTCGCGCTAATGTCCGTGTCTTGTCGCTCGTGGTATCGCTTGTACGTTGACCCGGACCCGACTCGAAAGGCGTTCACCCACCTTGCGACGGCAAACCCGCTACAACGGACGCATTTGCACGACACCTCATCCCGAACCGTGTTGGTGGTCCTTTACGTCACGATCACCGGGCAGCTTTTATCCTCCTTTGGAAACTTTGGCCCGAATTTGGTAAACGCCTTTCAATAGCCGCGTAAGGAAACGACGTTCGCTTCGATGGCTCGGCGATGCAATCGCGAGGTTCAACCTGAGGTTCGACGTGTAACGAACGCTTTTTAATTAGTTCGGAAATTTTCTTTCTTTTTTTTTGGTATCGGAGAAGATTAATATTTCATTTCCTCTCGATTTTAACGTTTTTGAATAATGTGCTCCGAGGTAGACGAGAGATTTTTCATTCTCGTTGCTCCCGAATTGCTACGGAAGATGGGACAGATTGGACGCGATATCTCGCAGTCGAGATATCGAATAATGTATCGTCGCCGATGATGTACGAACGTGGATACTTCTTTATTTATAATGGAAAAAATCAGTCGACCCGTTCGAAAGCGCAACAGCGGCAATATTTAGAGCGTCGATTAAAATTTCATATTTACGATAATTGTCGGATTCGAGAACGCTTCTGTTTTTTCTTTCTTTTATGAATCACGAAGAAAAATTCGATCGAACCAATTTATAGTCACGGATGCGTTCCATGTATATTTAGAGCGTTTAATAAAATTTCATATTTACGATACATATTTACGTTGTCTCTCCACGTATAACTATCGCTTTTTAATTATTTTGGAATTTTTCTGTTTTTTCTTGGTACCGATGCAGCTTAATTTTTGTACGAACGTGGGTACTTTTTTATTTATAACGAAGAAAACTAGTCGACCCGTTCGAAAGCGCAACAGCGACAAACGTGGCGAGTGAACGTGTCGGACAAGTATCGCGTTCACGAGATTATACTTGGAACGCGAGAGAGCGCTCTCGATCGAAAAATTATACGGTAATCGGGTCAAAGGTTCGAGTGTCCGATAGATAACTATCGTGACGCACAGTGATTCGATCTGTGCAATTTTCGTGATTTTCCGCCGACAGTTGACGAAACGAACGAAGAACGAGAAAGTAGAAAATGCTCCACTTTACCACTTATAAAAATACGAATGACGCGCGCAACGCACGCAAGGACGTAGAAAGTGCTTTGTTTAAAGCGAGAATGAAGCGACTGACTTTAATTATTAGCGATCTCGATCTCGATCTCGATGTGTTCATCGTAACGATTCGTAACGATTTTAATCGAACTGCGACGCCATGACTATGCAACTGCGCAAGATCGCGTCGGTAACGATCAAACCGCCTTTGATCGTTTTTCTCTCTTTCTTTCTTTCTTTCTTTATGGCAGGATTGCAAAAGTTTAGCCATCGAACAGCACTCTTTATATTATAATTCGACCTAAATACCTCGCTTTCAAGAATCCAACGATTCGAACTATTCGTAAGTTTTCGCGTCTATCCTCTCCTCGAACTTCGCAAGTTTAGCTACGAACGATTTATTATATTTTTTAGCGGAATAAAAGATGACAGTCCAATTAAAGCGATTCCATTAATTACGAGCGAGAGAATTCGTGCTTCCTACATTCGCGTCGTGCCTATGGCAAATTGAATTTCGGATCGAACGGACGTGCGATCGCATTCCGGGTAGAAAAATGTCGCCGCGCGGAGCCACGGTATTCGATCCATTGGTTCGTTTCGAATCGCGTCAATGGTGAGTTTCTCTATCGAGCCACAATTTTCCATGCTATATTCGAGCTACAATTTGTTACGGTATCTTTGAACTATAATTTTTCACTATATCCTCGAACTACAAATTTCCACGGTATCTTCTTCGAGCTACAATTTGAGAAACGTTTCGAACGCGACGGAGTTCGTTGCGTTTTGGTCTACTTTGGCCGACGATACGGATCGTGTCTGTTGTCCGTCATTCTCGAAGCGATTGACTTTTCCACGCGGTTTGTACGCCTTTGTACGCGTGAAACGAACCTTCCAAAGAGTCGGACCTACGAGCGGCGCGTCGATTGGCCCGCTTTTCTCGTACATCGAATGGCATTCCCGGCGCCAAGAGCGCTCGCTCCAATGCCTTTACGTTCTCTTACTCCAGCTCGTTTCGAAGCACCACGCTACGGCCCGTCTAATCGCTCTAAACGTCTCTCGGATCACGGCAGGTAACGAACGAGCCGTGCGTCGCCAAGCCGATTAAGAATAAGAGGATTTGCGCCGTGGAAGAATACGGGCTAGGGCTGTCGGCATTCGAACGCTATTATGTGAGTTTACGTGTATGCGAGACTAAACGAGAGAAAGATATATATAATTAATTACTATTGTTATAAATAGATATTTATTATATTAATAATATAAAAATTTAATAAATCTAATCCAGACAAATAATAAACATATATAGATAGAATATATATATGAGAGAGAGAGAGAGAGAAAGAGAGTTAAGTGGTAAAGAGCAGGAAAATCGACACTTCATTTAGGCGAATCGGAGTCTTTCGATATCGTTTGAATCTCGAGAGCATCGGAGAATCGCGATGAACTCTTCCGGGGTAAACCGAACTTTTTACAAAGTACCGATAGAAAATCCGCTCTCCGTGTGCGTTACCACGGCAACCATCTTCGTACGAAACTACGTTGGAGTAAATTTGACGCGTAAATGGGCTTTATGGAACGCGAGTCGAAAATTCGTTAATTTTTATCGGTTGGAAGAGCGATATCGGTAAGCATCGTTTTTCGTGAGTCGCGATAATGAAAGGAGATCTTTATCGTTTTACAACTATATTTTTATGGTTATGGCTAAGCGAGTGTGTACGTAAGTACTACGGATAAATTTTATCCGTAACGTTTATATCAGTAGAGACGAATTTCAAAGAATCGAAAATGATGACATTACGAATCGAATAAAAGAAACTACTGAAATAATTCTAACACGATATTTAATATAGTTTTATCGAAATAGTTCTAACACGACCGTTAGCATCGCTCTATTGAAATAGTTTTAACACGATCGTTAGTATAGTTCTGTTGAAATAATTCTAACACAGTCGTTACGTTAGTTTAGAAGTAAAGCAAATAAATGTCTCGATTTTATCCTTTATTTTACATTTACATTACAGTGTAAAACGTCGGAGAAAGAATTTATTTTAGTCTTATTTAATATTTCGTAGAGACGATATTAACACGGAAGAAAGATTTTTTTCGGAAAAAAAGAAAATCGACGAGGTCTAGAAGTTTTCGAGATTCGACACGATCCACTCGTGGTTGTCGTCGAACTGTAAAGACGACAGCGTGGAAATAACATCCGGTACCAGGCTCTACGCGGTCCATCTCGAAGAGTGTAATCGTGGTCGAACCGCCATCCGTGTCGTCTCGTTTGACCTATCGATCGTCCTAATTACGTAATTGGAAACCTTAATGAATATAATACAATGGGCGGATACTTGCTACGAGACGAGAGGAAGAAGCCAAGGAAAGGTGGAAGAGATCAATCGCACGATGCACGACTCGCCGTTCATGGGACAAAGGTTATCGCGATATCGGGATCTTTGATTGCCCGTAATCCAGGAAAGCTCCTCTTCCTAGGCAATATTCTTTTTTAACATCATCTTATCGTCGTACTCGAAAAGAAAGGCTTAACGAGACGAGAAAATTATGACGTTCAATTGAATTACCCGAACGCATCGAATTTGTTTGCTTCGTCGACGAACCATGCCATTGAAACCTATTTGCTTCTCGCTCGCGTATTTTCACGTTGATTTCGTCAACGTTGATCTCATCTACCAAGGGAGATCAAAATGACTCGTTTGACGCGTTATCTTTTTTAAAATACACTAATTGTTTGGGGTTGGTCGGTTCGCCGGGACGATGACTACGACGTCATCTTTGGGACGCGTTTGGGACCG
>JAITYT010001454.1:234048-244562 GCA_025433975.1 Liostenogaster flavolineata
ACGGAACGGCGCGTAACACGTGGTCCGCATCTGCGTGGATTCGCGCACGCGCCTCGCCACGGACGAGGGGAGGAAGGAGAGAGGAGGGCATGCACGCACGCAGGACAAAAATAGAGATCGAGAGGATCTTTCCTCGTTTCCATGATTTAAAGTACTTACTCGCCTTTTCTTCTGGGCTCTTTTATTTTGTTGCGTCGTGACAAGGGGCTTCCAGTGTCTCTGATGAATCGTTTCGTTACCCTCGAGTTTAACGGTCGCGCCATTTTTTCGGTGGAATGACGTCCGAGAGCGCAGCCTCGACACTGCTAGAAATAAACCATTTCTTTTTCTTCCTTTCTCTCTCTCTTCCTTTTTTTATTTTCTTTATTACATAATTTGTCTCTCGCCGAGTTTCCGTGCGACCGGATAAAACGCTAGACTATTTTCAATCGATTTTTCACGGTCGTACACGAATAAAAAAGAATCGTAGTAAAATCGTAGTAAAAAATCGTAATAAAAAAGTTCGTAGACAAATAAAAAAGCCGTCTATACAGAGCGAAATCCCGTATAGTGCCAAACATCGCTCAACACCCAGCAAATCTTAGAATAAAAGGACGATCGGACTCGTACGAACTCGCCGACTACGAAAAGGTACGAAGAAACAAAGTTTTCGGACGGACAAATCGAAGGCGGACACCTTGTATATCGCACGACACCGTCGCCAACCACGAACCTGTACCGGCTCCTCTCGTTCTTCCTTTTGGACCGACCAATGGTCAGAGAGCCTCTCCCTTCTTGCCAGCAAGAACGAGGGATCCGTATATGGCGGTGGCCTACTACCTCCGGCTCGCACACCGACGCGCGATATTCGCGCTCCGACACTCGGAGGTGCGCGTAGGTGCGCGTAGTATAGAGCTACGTAGTACGTCACGCACGCCGTGTACGCGGATACCATTTGCACGCTTATCATCGGCATCCGAGAGACACGTCGACGTTTCGGACGGGCGAGATCGTCCTCCGCGCCACGTTCTTACGCTACTTCGTCCGGTTAATCGCGTCACCGTCGCTCACTCCAACGAAAACTCTCGCAAATCCGCGCCACCCAATTAACGGGGTAAATTCGAAAGGATCTCGCAACGTGTTATCGTACTCGTCGATCGAGACCAAAGAAGGTGTAAGTCCAGCGGAAGAGCAAATGAAAAGTTTTGGTCTTGGTTTTGAAAAAGTGGTGGTAATCTCTCGAAAGAAATTTTATGACCTTTCAAGTCCAATCCAATCGAAATATGGAAAATCGTTGTTTCGATAATACGAAACTAAAGTAACGACGATCGATTTCGAGTTCCGATAATTAACCCCTCGCCTATTCCAACGCTATTTCCTTTTCTATCTCTCTCTCTCTCTCTCTCTCTGTTTTAATTATTTTTAATTATGATGGTATTTAAAAGGTTGAAAATAAATTTTTAGAAAAAGTGCTGTAATTCCTTTATTCGTGAGAAATCGTTGATCATGCAAAAAGGGATACGTAAATAAATGTTGACGATTCGTCACGCGTCAAAAAGAAGAGGAAATGGAAGGACAAACCGGAACGTAATACTATTTTAAAAAACAGGTAGCGAGTTAAATAAATAAATAAATGATCAACGAAGATAATTCCAATTGGATGCACGCACGCACATACGCGCACGCGACCGTAAATAAGGAGCGACAAATCGTTCGCGCGAATACTATCGACCCTCTTGGCACGAATCGGACGATATTTTAAGAAGCTAATAAAAACGAAGACAAACGACGACGGGAGTCGCGTCGATCTCGCTTATAGTTTTCACCGAGATTTCCTTGGAGCCGCGGATGCGAACGCGGCACGTATCTTACGCCACGTATGCGGATACCTTACAGGACTACCGTTATACGGAAGATACTTTGAATCGCGATACGACGTCTTTATTCGCGTGTCGTCATTGATTCCTTACCTTCGGCCCATTTCGAGCTTACCGCTTTCCACCGAGAGAAAACGCGACTTCGAGTCGTTTACGACGTACGCCGAAAACAGAATTCCACAACATCGAAACAATTTATTCGTTAATTTATTGAATTAATTTATTGAATTAATTTATTGAATTAATTTATTTCATTGTATCTGCATTGAAACTATATAGACGCTTTTCGTGTCGGTAGTGAACCGACATTTCCACAAGCTCGAGATTTCTAAGCGCCTTTAGGCGCTCACAGTGGTCAATGGGTCGAGAAGATCGATGAAACGTAATAATTGGGGAATAACGTAAGATCTTGGCGATTCCAAGGAGAAAACGTATCGAGGACGTTCCAAAGACGAGTTTCGCATTGCAGATCGCAGCCTCGAAGACGAATTCGCTAACGTAACGTCGCGTCTTGGCGCGACTTTCCACCTTTTTATCCAAGCCGAAGGAATAAAGAGCGCCGTTTGGCAGCGTCCCGCTTAATCGCGTATTCTTACGTACTTGTTATTCGGGACGAGCTAATATCCTGCGATAAGAGAATCGTACGGTAGTCTGACTCGACCATTAGGTCGATCGAAAAGTAAACCATAACCTTTAGTTATTAGGGTTATTTATTAGGGTTAGGGTAAAAACGAGGTTCTTGACATAACTTCGTTTATAGTCGTACCGTCCGTTGCCAGAGTCACGTTTCAACAACGAAATTTTTAAGTTTCGTAAGAATACGAATTTAGCCGACATTCCTGTAATTTTTTTTATACGAGTATAAACTTAGTAATAATGCCAAGATATAAAGTCAGGCGTTTGGGGAGAATACCGCTAACGATCGAAAAGTGCAGCGAAGACCCAAAACGTCTGTGAAAAATGACGCTCCGAAAGCATCGATGGAATCAAATCGAACCGTATCTACGAGAGAACTTGGTACAAGTCGACCATACGACGATATTTCGACACCTTTCTGAAATTGGCAAGGTGAAAGAAATGAAACACTCGACCGCATACGTCGTACAAAACGATTGTGAAATTAAAAGAATTAAAATTTGAAATTTCGCCAACCGACCTTCATTTTTTTAAACATTCGGAATAGTATTTACGAGCTAACGAAGACGGTCCAGAGAATTCAATATCAGAGTTTATCGATTCTAAAGATCAGAATTTCTTGAAGACAGGCGTCTATGCGTTAACGGATCATATTTTCATTAAATAAACAGCTTTAGAAAAAAGATATGCAATTTTATATATTTATTGTACTTAAACATCCGACATTTCATACGCACCAGGAGGGTCTACCGAATGTCGTAGATCGCTCGTTATGTCGTCGACTACGTCCCGAGGATATCGACGAACGTCGCGGCGCGTATCCTCTCGCGAATCGTACGTACGTATCGCGTACGTCCAGTAAAAGTCAATTCTGACGTTTGTAAAAGTCAGTAGCACTTTATGTTCGCAGCGTTCGGCTGGAGGATATAACTTGGCCAGTTTTTGTGTCATTAGAGGGATATCAGTGTCGTCGGGGATAAATACGTGCAATTGCGAGCGTAAAATACGATCGAGATACGTGCGCACGGACTGGACTATAAATATTCTACTTTCAGGATCGGTAACGAGCTAGTTGAAATTTCTGTGGCAACAAATTTAACTTCGAATAAATTTATCGACGGTGGAGTAACGTTGTAACGACACTCGCGGATCTAAAGCGATCCGCGTGAAGGAATTAAGAGAACGAGGTGTCGGTGATGCGAATTCTATTTTTCCATTTTTCGAAAGCGTCATCGTTTCTTCCTGAAATATCGTTTTACTTACGGATGTAGTTTACATGGTTTTTCGAGCTCGGACATTCTCATAGACTCGTATTTCTTCGAAACGTTCGCGAGACAATGGCCGTAATAATTTTGACAAGAAGTTTCAACGATGTTAACCCTTTGTCGTAAAAACGACGCATTTACGAACTCTCGTATTATGCGGCATAGCTTTCGAACCAAGTAAGATATTTGATTTATACGAGTTTGTAGACATCGAGGATATATTATTTAACATTTATTACTTACAATTATTATTGCAAACGTTTCAGATATTAGTATTGGAAAACGTTTTTTTTGTTGTTGTTTTTGAAAACTGTTGGGAAGAAACGAAATTATTTTCCGAACAACCTAATACATAGATACTACAGACGGTCAGCTTTCCTTATATAGTAGGCAGATGATACGTAGAGTTCATTTTTAACAGCAATATTCGCGACTTCGTTTACTTCGAATTTCATGTTACTCGTGAGATGTCTGTGCTCGCGTAGGCCCTTCCAAATCGACCACCATTTATTTAGAAGGAAACATCGGATTCGACCTTGGTCTTGCTTTCTCTTCGACTAGGATTCTCTTCGATCCTTTCCATCCTACTCATCGAGCTTCGTCGTTCGGTTCGACTTCGATCTAGCAAGTAGAACGATCGTTCCTTCCAACGCGGATCGCGTCTACTCTTTAATTGGAACGCGCTACAGCCGAAGGATAAAATCGCGTATTCCTTAGTCATCGTCGAGAGATTCCAACCGAGGTAACACTTCGTCGCGCTTCCACGTCGTACTCCAATGCGTCCCGAATAACGACGAAGTATTTATCTTTCTTCTAGAATATCGGCCATCTTCGCGTTAAGAAGCGCCTCTAATAATAGTTCGTTAACGACACGAGTCTCTCTCGTCGTGATTTCGTAGCGATTCGCTCGCAAGTTTTACGCGTTCGCGAACGTCGCGAGCCGGTTTCCTCGAGGGAAAGGGAGACTCGAGACACGAAACGTCGCGCATCGACGTTCTTTTCGTTCGCGAACGTCCTTATTTCTTTATCGCTTAGATTTATCGTTATCGTGCCTTGATATTTCCACCTGTTAAAGACGAGAAGAGGCGAGGGACGAGGAGGGGTGGCACGCCTCTTCGAACCGGCCGGTAAGATAAGTGTATCGATTATTGAGAAACCCGTTTATTGACTCGTGCGACGTCTCCCAGCGTAAACAAGATGGTTTCCTCCTTTTCTCTCCCCCACTGCTCTTTTTTTTTTTTTCTTTTTTTCCATCTTTTATCACCAGACGCATCGCTCGCCTTCGATGACTTAAGATAATGCAGAAGCTCCATCCGATAAGAGGGCGAAGATCCGTCTTCGCCTACGCGTTCCTTTCGTCGATTTCAACGTTTTCCTTCGGCAAGAACGAAACGTCGAACGGAACCGAACGTTTTCGAAGATTTCTGCTAGCATCGAGCAGAGGTTTTGTGTTTTCGACGGCACCGTGAAACGCGATAGAAGCAGAAGCGAAAGCGAGGTTAGGTCGTGAAAGAAGGGGCGTGCGGCGTGTCATTAGAGGACTTCCAGATTGTGGAAAAGCGAGGGGATGCACGAAAAGACGGGCGTACAAAGTGCGGAGATTTATAGTTCCGTAAAACGCTCGCGTGATCGATGGGTGGTCGGACTTCGGCGAACGACAACCGCTTCTCCCCCTTATCTGGGTTCTACCATCTTTAGGGATACCTCTTACCAAAATATGGCTGAAAATATCTTTTCCACTTCGACTCGGACCCTGTCGTATCTTGGTATCGGCCAACTACAAAAATATTACGTTCGATCCCTCCTTGGGATTTATCGACCAAGTCGATAAACGTCTACGCGCCCTTTCTCGTGGGACACGAATAACGATAAAATACTGTATAAGTTCGTGTACCACCGGTGGTACATCCCGTCGCGAACGTATCAAAGATTAAATAAAACAACGGGCAGAAAGGTAAGAAGGGTGGACCGTGCGTGTGAGTGCGAGAGAGAGAGTGGCAGGCGCGAGGCCGCTGCCGGTGATTCGTACGTACGTTTCGCGCGATACAAAGAGCTCATTCATATTATACGTTCGGCCACGTTCTCCGCGACGTATAATAAGCGAAGCACTGTTTCCTGTCGGCTCGCGGTGCGACGTGGAAAATGAAACAGCGTCGAAAGGAGGCGGAACGCGCCGCGCTTCGTCGCAGCGACTCCAAACGACCGTTGACGCTTCAACGGCATCGCGTTTTAACCCTTCGCCATCCAAATTAATTTTCCTCGTTTCTCATTCAAATCCTTTTCCATTTTCCTTATCCGAATTAATTCTTCAGTTGTACCAATTTATCGTCGACCTACCAATTTTAATCGAGTTTTCATTTATCGATATACCGTATAAAATAGAAAATAAAATGAGATTTAAGTTAACCCCTTGAATGCCATGCAGAACTGCATGATGAAATGCAAACCTTATGAAAAATATCTATAAAAAAATAAAAGACGATGTCGAGTCAGACTCGACGTTGGACCGTAAAGGGTTAATGCGTTTCCATTGCGAGCTTTCAAATCAAAATGCACTTTCGTTTTGCGACGAAGACGGCGACTCCGTTACACTCGGTGCTTTCAGCCGTTTTCTCCTCGAAAGTTCGCGTTTGCTTCTTAAGAGCCTCCCGGAATATTTTCTCTTAAAACGCAGGAACTCGTCGAAAGAAACGACGAGGCTCGATATGCATCGGTAGGCCGAGTGCTCCACGGACACGCGAAACCGACATTTCGGCACCTCGCACGGCCCGAGCACTCAAAACCGACCGAAGATTGCTTCTTCGAATTTATCGCTTAAAAGCGTACATCGAATTTACGACCGTGACTATGACCAACGTCCTTCGAGATCGTTCGCCGATAAAAAGCGAATTTTTCTCCTGTTCTTCTTATCGTCGCGCGGAAGCGATCATTGACGCTAGATCTATATCAAGAGGGGTCCGAACGACTCGTTTGGCATTTCCGCGTAATCATTATTCATTTTTAGTAGTACATTTTGTTTGTTAATTTTCTGTGACTTTTTCTAAAATATACAAATAATTAATTCTGTAAAACAGTTTCCTTTTTCCTATTTATTTTATTGCGAAGATGTTTGTAGTATATCTGTATATTCCGTGATGAGTGGTTTTCAACCCCCCACGGAACGTAGATAAACTCGTGATTTCAGAAGTTTCTCGTATTATTTTCCTATAGTTCGAATACGTTTTTACAAAATTAAGTATATCTTTGTACGCATACGCTGTACACGATTACCATAATCTATTACCATTCTCTAAAACAATAAGCGGGAATAAATTCGTCATTCGTTTCGATAAGAAAAGTGAAAGAAGCCAACGTTCGCGAACAGGTAAATTTACATCAGTCTCGGAAGCGTGGAATAAGTTCATCGAAAACAGCCAAATGCGTTATAAAGAAGGAGCTGCCATTACTGTCGATGAACGATGTAGATTTACGTAGTATATACCAAAGAAGCCGAATAAGTGTGGTATAAAATTTTCGTTGGCATCGGATGTAAAAAGTTTCGTTCGTAAAACAGGAAAATATATAAAAACGTTAAAATTGTTATGTTTTTTCTCGAACGACTTATTGATTTGAGAAACGAGTCATTTTGACCCCTCCGGTAGAAGTAGGAATACGTCTATCGTTGGTAGTTCTAGTGTCAATGGGAACGACCGCGACAGGTATTTCCTTTGGATTTCGCGTGAAGTTTCGCGCGGTAAGGACGATTCCGTTCGAAGTATAATTTCACGGTGAAACGCACGGCCACGACCGCTTCTTGTACCCTCCTTTGAGAATCACGAGAAAATTTTGTAGCGCGTCGACGCACGAGGCTGTGTGTACTGTGAAACGTATAATAAACCGCAGGACATTCGACGCCAAGCATTGTGCGCTCTGGAACAAACGTCTCGGCTATTGTCGTTTTGTCAATGAGAGTGAGAGAGAGGAACAAGGAACAGAGAAAGAGAGAGAGAGAATACTCGCGTTCGATCCCACAATAGGCATTGTGCCTGAAACACACCCCATTTAACTCGTCGAGCGAAGATTTACGGCGAAATCGAAATCAATTAATTCGCACTAACCGCAAAAATGACGAGAATCGAAGGGAGTACGCGATACGCGTTGGACGATCGAAACGATTGCGGAATCAGAGGGAATTAGGAAGCGCGAGAACATCCAACAACTCGCGGTAATTCGAGGTCGTGTCGAGATCGTCGTCGAATCACGCTTTTTACGCGCGATATTAACTGTAGTTAACCGAACTTTAATCAGTGTTACATCGTAATTAATCGTTCGACCCATATTTTAATAATTGCTTTGTTTATTTCAAACAAGTATATTTTTATATTTTCTTTTTTTATTTCCAATTAATCGGTGTATTTCAAGAGAAGTATTAAAAAACAGAAATGTGGTGAAAATTAACGTTGCATTCTTGGCCCATGTTAAAACCGTCGGAAGCGTCTTAAGTTCGCAAAACTGAGAGAAGTGACTGGTATATTGGACGAATGTTTAGTTATCCAGGGTTAAAAGCCGACAAGAATGGAAGAAATCGTCTCACGGATCGGACGGGAAATAGAGTCTCGTTGCTGAATTTCCGTTCGCTAGTCGTCGCGTCGTCCGAACGATCGCCGATCCTTCTTCCGGAACGGTGACGAATTTAAATGATAAAAGAACGAAGCTGCCCGCCTCGATACGCGAACGACGAGCGCCGACTACTTACGATGGATGTAATATCGCAACGATGAAAGCCCTCGGATATTTATAGCGCGACCGTTTCTCCATTTGCACGACCAATAGTTCGCCAATAATTAACATTTAAATCGGTATCGCGTGTGCGGAGGCGAGCTCTTAACATCGGCAAAAATTACGCTGGAAATTCGCCGTTGAAAGCACGTGTTTATTATTAACGAAATATGCGACGGATTTACTCGTGCATTTATTTCCATCGATATGCTCGATCGAGGATACAGAATTCGGTTTCCGCATGCAATGAGAAAAGCTGGGAGAAAACAAAATAACCCTTTCGACGTTGCGTGGTCATTTTTTTCTTACCCAAGTATCGACGCGACGAAATGTTTCGAACAAGTAAATTAATCCTTACGTATTTTAATAGGATTAATAGGATAATTCATTTATCAGCATCTCGGACATTTTCGCTTGGTAAAATATTTCATTTACAAATTTTAATCCTAAAAATTGTTCGCTTTTCGAGTAAATTATAGATTATTATATATTATTACAAAGATGTCGAAGGACCCACGCGACGTTAAATTATTTATCGTTCGTCGATTCGCACAATCGTAAATATTTTAATGGAAATAAATTACGTGTCGTGGGCTATTACCGATCGATCGTTCGCGATCAATCGTCGTTCAATGATAATTGAAGGATAAATCGTTCTCGAGGACGCTCGTCGATCAATCGCATCGATCTTGAGATTCGATGCCGTAACAATGGCGTGTCGAGCAACTTCGATCGGCACAAATCGCAACGAGTTAATCGTCGCGCGATCGAGCCAGCATTTCACAGACTTTCTAACCAATCGACGCCTTAGAAGCGAAACGAGTTTTCTCACCGACTTCGAACGCGCTAATGCCAACGCGCACCCTTGGCAAACTGGAGAATGATAAAAAGAAGCGAACGAAAAATTAGAGCGTTGAAAAAGAAAATATGCATACATAGCGCATCGAAGCGCAGTTATCGATTTACTCGAGGAATATTCTTACTCGTATCGCGGATTAATACTAGAAATACTCATTTTATCGGATATCGAGTTAATTTATCGTGCCAAAAGTGGAAACATTGAGCGGTCTTCGGTATTCGGAGCCAAGTCTTGTCTAAAAAATAAAAATAATAATTGTAGTCGTAACATAATATCGAGCAATAACTTTTCAATAATAACATTCCGTCTGAAATTTTTCAAAGCACGGATACATACGTGATACAACTCTTCGCTCCATTCTGCGACCGGTGACTATGGTCACTCGTCGCGTATTGGTAGCGTCTTGTGACGAATGACTATAGTATTTTTATTTTACTGTTTCGAGCTCAAGCGATAGCTCGTTTACAGATATTACAGATTAATCTTCGATACATGTAGGACATTTGGGAAAGTTGTGTTCGATTACAATTTTTACGATTCAACGGGTGACCAAACTGCATGCGCAATGTCGAATGACGAATGACGACAGAGTCACCACATAGCATCGAAAGGGTTAAGAACACGGAAACAAGAATCGGTTCCTTGTATCTCTCCATTCCTACGACTAATTTTAATGGAAAAGTTTTGATGGATTCCGCTTCGAGCTGTTAAATTACTTCGACGCTGTCCATTTCGTTAGCATCGTTCGATTGGCTCCTTCTTCCGTTATCGGAGATTTTTCTCGATTTTTCACGATCTTTCACGACGAGGAAGAAAACTCTTTCTTCCGTCGTCAGGCTGGTCGCAAGGTCCACGTACCTCAAGGATGATTGCACGATGACACATTGGGCAAACGCCAAACGCTCGAACGTCTTTCTCCTAAACGAACGTCGTGCGTTCGACTTACGAGCGACCGTTAAACGTTTTGCCGAGGAATAGCGAGAAGATGACACAAGGATCGTGCACGTGCGAGACTGCACGTCGCCGCGATCTCCTCTTATCGGATTTCGCGGACTTGCTTAACGACGAGGTCGCGGCCTACCTCGCGCTTCCACGCGTTCGCGTGACCAAATTGACTCTCTCTCTCTCTCTCTCTCTCTC
>JAITYT010001454.1:247619-266687 GCA_025433975.1 Liostenogaster flavolineata
GTGGGCGTGAATCTTCAGGATCGCACTTCGCTTCGCTTCGAAAACAACGAACGTTCGTCGTGTTTCCTAACAAACCGATAGAAAAAAGAGAACAAAAAATGTTTATCGGTCGATCCGGGCGTCTTACATCGACTCAACGCAGCGGCAGTTCGTGATCGGTCGTCAACGCGAAGACAGCTGTAAAATAATACTCGTAATTTCGTCATATTTTTCGCTTCGCGAAACGAAGTGAAGCAAGAAAATTTCCTAGGATACCTAAGGATCGTGGACGCAACTTGGAGGACTGTACACTCCATTCTGTTTTTACGCCAACTTTTTTACACGTTTTCGAGTTAGAAATTAGAATCGATTGTCGACGATGCAAGTCATGCGATCTTGGAACATCCAAACTTGCAATTTGGTTTTCTACCGCCTAATGTTACATGCTTGATGCAACCGTTGGATCAAGGTTTAATAGCGACATTTGAAACACACGATACGTTTTGGACAAACCGAACGACGAAACGCTAACAGTCATCGATGCGTGGACGAAATTTTCAATTATGTATCGCATCGATCGAATTGAATTAGCGCTGGCTGAATCAAGTCCATCGGCTTTAAATGCATCTACGAAGCCAGAATGTATTACGAAATAAAATGTTTAAGATCCTAACACGAAAACTCATGGTTTATCGTATTATTTTTGCCGATTTCTTAGGACTGGAAGCGATCTTCAATTTTTCGATAGGTGGGATATATTTTTTACACGTATTGGAAGCCACGCGTACGATCATTGGAAGCTAGCCTAACATATTTTACGAAAGGTTTATTCTGACGTACCGGTCGATAGCTTGGAAGCGTGAAAATGGAAATTCTGTTTCTCATGTTATACCTTTTTCCAATCTATCAGCGTTCGTGTCCATGATTAACGCTTTCGGAACTCGTCTTCGCTTTCTTTCGTCAGCTGCGTACTGGCTGTTAAGCAAACACGAAGGTGTCGAATGCTTCGCGATGCGTTCACCGACGACGACGACGACGACGACGACGACGACGACTCCACAGCGGAGTTGTAAACCACGTTGAAACGAGCTTGAGATATCCGGTGTTTGGACGACGTGCATCGTATTCGGCTATTTCGTTTAACAAATACGAAAATAGGTAATTGGCATTGCTAATGGCTCGACGAATACGACTCGTACATTTATTTAATACCACGCGTTATTTTTTACAAAGTTTATCTATTATTACGTTTACTATATTATAGAAATCTGTTTAGGAAATGATAAAATCAGTTGTTCCTTTTTTAAAATATATTAATCGTTGTTTTCTATTCCTTAATTTTGTCATTTCCTTCGTAATCTTGCATATTATGTATAAAATTACTGTTCGTTCGACGAAAATTAATTCCGATCACCAACGTCGCCTACGTATAAATTTAACACGATCGCAAAGAGATAAGTAGTATTTGTTATTCATTTTTTATAGGGAACGGATCCTGTTAGAATCGCACGTTCATTATCGTTTCAAAGGCGAAGAAATCTTTCGAGCGGATTTCGCTGGACTCTCCCCGAGGTCAGTTCGACGTTCTCTATCGGAGAACGACGAGGGTTAACGCTTCGCCAGTGGAAACTTTCGTTCGAATGAAAATCTGACGCGCGAGAAGCTTACTTGGAAATCGCTCTTAGTTGGAAAGCGTTATACGAGCGTTAACGAGTCGCCTGGCTAAGTGCCATTTTAGACGATCCTTAAACGAGCTCTTTTACGAGCATCGCGGTATAAAGCGCGTATTCTTTCTCGGACGGTCGACGCTCCTTGTCAGGGATATCGGCGTCCCCTCGTAGTCCTGCCAGCATAGAGGGGAATGCAAGAAACGTTTACGAGCGAGTAAACGGTGTTATTGTTGATAACTCTCGTGGAAACATTGCTACGTCGTCGGGAACTTCGTAAGAACGTTTCGTTTTTACGAAGCTCTCGCACTTCGATCGATTGTAAAGCACGGAAGTGAACGAAGCCACGGCAGCGAGTACGAAGAAACGAAGTCTTTCGCTGCGCCAAATCTTTGTCAAGCTCTTCAATTTCCAAGCAATTGAACGTTCGACGCGTCTTAAAATTTCGATAGAATTTAATAAAGTGTTGCAGCGAATATCAGCAAATTAATGAAATCTTGGTAACAGAAAATACTAAGAAAAACTCGTTTGCGTGTAACATTTAAAAAAATTTGTTTTTCGTAAAGTTATACGAAGCAAATACGTACACGTGTATTTTTAGAATTTTAATCTCCGCTTTTATCTCTGATACTTCTGTACTGACAAGCTCTATTTACGCGATTTTTATTCGCGTAAATCCAATCCGCTTGGAACGGATATTCGCTTAATTTAAGGGACGAGCGTAGATAGAGAGTCGTTCTTTACTCGAAACGGTATTAAACGATTTTTTTACTACATCCGATTATAAAAATTAGTTTCGTCCTTCGCTCGAATACGACGTCCTCCTGGAAGTCATTTCGAACGCGCAACGTTCGCGTTTATTTAAATAAATTAATTAGATTCAACGAACCGAATTTGCCGAGGTGAGCTCATCGAGGAGTTAACGTGTTTATATTACAAAGAGACCAATCGTCCAACATTCTTATCTTATTTATTCTGATATAAGCGATGAATTAACGTTATCTAAGATCCATCGAGTGCCAGTGACGTAAGATGGGATTGTTTATATCCTCGAGCGGACGACACGCGTGTTCGAGAATAGTCCTGACGCGTTCCATCTCGAAAGCTTCGATACTTACGACGTTAGTTCGGTAACGCTCCGTCACCCAAATATGGGTGACGCTCTTCTCCTTCGAGTCGAATAACACTTTCAGTTGGATTTTTAATAGGAATTTAACCTTTATCCGCCGGATTTGACCGAGCTGCCGCGTTTAAATCCGCGTCGCTTAAAAAATTGGCGAATGATTTTTAATACATCGGATATGCTCTAATTATTGTATTTTAAAGAAACAAAGAGACCTTTGTTTGTAAGAGAAGTCAGCCGGAATGTTTTGGAAACTCACGGCATTGAGGGAAAACGTTTAAAGGGACTGAGATACAAATATTAGGATTTACGACATAAGAATAATAAAAATATACGCGTTATACTTTCTTTCGTTTTTGTCCAACAGTTTTTCGTAAAAACAACATAAAAAAAGAACGTTTATCGCTCCGTTTAAGTTCTGGCGCTCCGACGATCGATTTTGGGCCCCGAGAAAAACTCAACCGAATCGCGCAGGGCGACGAACGTGTTGGAGAAACGCGTTCGTTCGTGGAGCAGCGCTGAACAACGATCATCGCTTCATAAAAGAAAGATTGTTCGCGCACGGTAAAAATGACGTCCAATTGCTCCCGGACGAAGGTCGTATCTGTAGACGAAGAACTCTCTATAACTTTCCAAGACAATACGATACAATACGCGATACGCTTTTCTCTCGGCGCTACGACCGTTCTGGTTCTTTAACCTCGCCCGTGATTAATGGCTTTTTTCTTATCGGAGGAATGCGCTCTTCGCGGATTCACTTGGCGGTCGCGCCGATGATCTTTGCCATTCGTGCCTTTCTTTACCGACTGTGAGACTCGCGAGGTGCGAACTCATCGTTCCTCTTCGTCGGAAACTCGATCTTCTTTCGTACGACGCTCTTCGATTAGAGACGTAACTGCGCGACTGCCTCGTGAAAGTGTTCCCACGCTTTTCGAAAGATCTTAACTCTTCGATATCGTCCTAGGTGAATTGCACCGACCCCTTTAGCCCTTTGCGGTCCTATTAAATTTGGACATAGGTGTTGTACCGATCGGAATTAATTTCCGTTGGACGTGCAAAATTTATTAATTCTTTTGTAAAGTTCAGACATATGATTACACGACTATACGCTTTAATGCAATGTTTTTACGTAAAAGTTGTGTTTATAGTTCCTCCATCGTGCGGTATCTTTCAAAGCGGTCTCCAATACGAAGTCCTGATTTTCGATAACACGCGTCGCAAAAATAATTAGTTTGGCGTCTTCCGCACGAAACAATAGGAGTCTTGTTTTCTCTTCCAACCGACACCTTATGTAAGATGTAGCTAATCCCCAAAAAAGAAGATAACCAACAATATTTAAAAAATTAAGTTTATGTGACTAATTTCGAATTTATAAAAAGATATTTCCAAGATATTTCGCATTGGCTAGCTAATTTTCTATATCACTATAGTAACGTCAAAAGACTGACTCAGTGACCCACTTCGACGATTTTGTACCACAACGACAAACTTATTCGTTTTGCATCGAAGTTATCTCCTAACGAACAGGACATCAGCGGAGACGAAAATTCGTAGCCGCGTCTTTCAAAATCGTCCAATCGGATGTTCGATTCCGAAGACGCCGGTTCGAAGGCGCGCGCAATCGTCGCGAGGTTAAAAGTCTTGGCCGTGCCGAGCGTCGTTATCTTTCCCAGTGTCTTTCGACGGTGTTTCCCTCGTGATTATAGGACGTCGGGCGATCGCATGCGAGAGGAATCGAGCCACGTAAGATCTGCTCCTGCACGCTGTCTTATTAATTAGTGCAAACAATCTCGACCATATGTCGAGATTCGCGGCTCTAATTACGGGCGGAGCGAGGGAAAAAGCGCGAGAAAGAGAGCGAACGAGAACAGATAGGGAGAAAGACAGAGAGAGAGAGAGAGAGAGAGAGAGAGAGAAAGAAGGGATAATTTATTTATCGCGATACGACGAGCACGCTCGCGCTTCGTTCCTTCTTTTTTGTTCATCGACGTCGACCGATCAGCAAGAATGAATCATTTGCTCGGCTGCTTCGTCTTGCGTGACAGAGCGAACGTGGGTCGACGAGAGAGAGAAACGAAGAAAAACGCGCGCGTGTTCGAGTTCGATCGACGACTTTTGACGCACTTCGATGGCTTTCCTCGCCTCGTGCTAGCCGTTACCGTGCTTTCCATGAGAATTTAGCGAAGATAGGTTCCGGAACGACGCCAGTCGTCGTGTCTACGCGCACACTCGACTTCTCGCTACGTTCGATAACTCGTAAGCGCGGGGATGCTCCTTCTCGTTTTCCTCTTCTCGAAGTCTCGAAGAAAAACTCGACGATAGAGAGAGGGTAAAAAGAAATAGAATCTTTCGTGTTTACCCTTTCGTAGGCGCGATAGTTGGTTCGACGAATGAAAAGATATTTTGCAAGTTATCGTCGAAAAAAAGATGGCGTCGATCGAATTTTGAAGGACGTTCCTTTTTATTCCACCGTTCTTACTCGTGGATGATTCGATCGTTTCGCAAATTCCATACGTCCAAGTTTCTTTTCCGTTCGCCTCTCTTGTTCCTCGAGCAAATTGAATTTGTAAAGGAGGGTCCGTATCGGATTAATGGAGAAATTAGATCGAATGCCAGTCGGAGTGGTTCGCTCTCGTGGCCTCGATGAGGGCTATTTCCTCGTAGGGTTTACAACGAGTAAGTAGTCGCCCTAGTTATAGCGTTACACCGCTGTCTACCAGATGCCAATACGCGCCATTACGCACCAATCGATAGCAGGAAGCGTGTCGCAGTGGTGATTATTTCTACCGCCTTGCTAACGTACGAATCCACTTGACTCGGCGATCGGCGATCGTCGACGACGACACCGCCGCTCGTAACCATTCGATTCCCCGTCATGAATCAACAAATACGTCGGTAATTACGGCCTCCTTACGTTCGGCGCGACGAGCCGCTTTACGACGCGCGTAAATTCAAATTATTTCGTTTTTAGATTCCCCGCGGCTGGTACGCGACCACTCGAAAACTCCCGAGAGGTATGTAAATTTTATCGAACGTTTTAAACGACGCACGTTTGGAAGTGCGCCTTTACGTTTAGGTTCGCCATTATCGAGCGATCTTTGACGCGTATCACTAGCGTCGTATCGTTTCGATCGAACGGCTAAAAGTCGCCTGCCGATTGAGAAATCCACGCGAAGCTTTCCCCTCTCTACTTTAAAAATAAGGAATAAAATCGATTGCCTTTTTTTCTCGCGAACGAACCGATTCGCGACGATAGGTAGTAATCATGCGTGAAATTTAATTCCACGGAGGAAATGTTCTACGTTTTCGTTCGTCGCGTGCGTTACGATTTTTTTTTTTTTACGTTACTTACCACCACCGTGTTTTCCGACGTCGTTCGAAGTACGAAGATCCCTGACATTGCAGATATCGATAAACTGCCATATTTTCGCGTTATCGATGCATCTGTCGTTAAATCGATGAGCAAACTCTCCGATGTTTTTCTCCGCGTCTCGCGGAAACGACGTTCATAGTCCGATCCTCGACCAGACGTACGTTCGCGACTAGACACCGACCGAATCGAGTCGAACGTCGATTTCTATGAAACGTCAATATTATCTCGAGTTGACACGGAGCGCGCTAACTTCCCAGTACGATCTAAATCGTAAAAGTTTCGTTCTTTCTCTTTCCTAGACTCTTTCTCATTCTCTTTACGAGAGAGCATTAGCGGGCCGTTGATCTTCGAACGCATAATAGCCCTCGTTCAAGATTAAAGCTTCGAAGGAGAGTTCGATGGCGCTGGTGAGATCCAACGGACGCTAGAAAAAGGATAGGAGGAGCTAGAGGGTGCCGGAGAGAGCGAAAGAGGAGGAAGGAGTAGGGTCAAGCCGACCGATAGCCTTATTATCAATGACGAAAGAGAATGAACGATCGACCGTTTAACCACCTGCTTTTCAACGTCGAAAGTTCACGACGATCCGAAGCTTCGCAATGGTAGTCTTATCTTCGATGACGAAGGAGAACGAAGGATTTGACGCGTCGAATTCCACGCCTAAGGACCTCGTATACTATAATAGACTGCTACGACAGACTAAATATATTCGGATCTGTCCTAATGCCGTCTACCAAAAATCGGCAAGAACTTTCCGAACTAGTCGATATTTATGCCTGAATTCGCATCGGTAGAAAGAGATTCGAATTAGTCACTGTAAGAAGTTTGGTAAGTCCATCAGCGATCACGAACATCGTTAAAGCATTTTTTATGATTTACTCGTTCCCTTCGATTTTTTCTGGGCTTGATAAGGCTGAAAGTATCGTCGAAGAGCGACGTATTCTCTCTCTCTCTCCCCCTCTCTACGCGTTAGAAATCAGTTATTTGGAAGGTTTTGGTAATCCGAGGGTTAACAATAACGCGAGAAACGCGTTCTTTCGTGATATTTGCTCTCTGTTCTCAGGATAATTAATTACACCGATGAACGAGATGGAAACGTTTTTGCGAAGCGATGTACGGAGATACGGGCGAGGAAGGCTACGCGCGTGATTAATCGTCAAAGCGATATCGTCGATGTCGAACCGCTCTTGACGACGAACACTACGACGAATATAGTTAGGCAAATAATTAGGATAATTGACGACAAGAGCGAATCGAATGGATCTTACGCGAAGACGAACGCGTTTTATCTTCGATAGTGCCTCGCCATTTTTCTTGATAAATTTTTGCCAAGATATTTGTCGATATCCGATCGACTTCGATCGAATTCTTTTAATCGCGTTGCTCGTAGAAATCATTGCTATCGCGATTCTTAAGAATCTTATTATAGCCACATTGGCTCTTATTTGTTATTATTAACGTAATTCACAGTATTTCTATGTCGGGATAAGTTTCAATATTTCCATCGTAAAGTCGAACGCCTACCATTCAACACCTACGATCCTTCGTTACATTTGTAGAGGCTTGGCAACGGTAGCCGAATATAATAACAGAGAGGATTATGAGAAAGTAACCTCGACATAAACAGACGCCGATAGCGGCAACGGCGCGGCTCCGCTCTTCGGGGAGCGAGGTTAAGAAAGAAAAACTAAGGAGAAGAAGGAAGAGTTATTCGTAGCGCGACTTCCAAGGTGTACGCATAACGTTCGGACGCACGCTATTCTTTATTTTGTATTCTCCATAACCGTTTCTTATTATTATCATTTTTATCGAGGTTCTAACAAACGTGTAGTTATCATTAAACGTGGGAGGTGATTCGTTGTCTCGATTAAGAATAAAGAAAGGACAAAGAAAGGACACCACCTACACATTTTTCGTGATCAATTTTCGTCGATATCCGATCGATATGGAACTTTCCTTGGACTCGACGTCTTTCGAATTTGTTCTTATCGTTGATCGTAGAAATCATCGCTATCGCGATTCTCAATAATCTTATTATCGGCGCTTTGGCTCTTACGGTAGTTATTAACGTAAACTAGAATTAATTTAAATATTTCCATCGTAAAATCGAACCTATCTTTTCTATCCAACACCCACGATCCTCCATTAACAAGACGCAGGATGCGACGTAGAAATCCATTCGCGACACGGTGGCTCGTAACTCAATTTCTCCGATGGATTGGAGGTGCGAGAAGAAACAGATACGCGCCGTACACCGAACCGAGAATACGACGCGAATGTGTGTCACCTCGTTGTTACGGAACGCCTCGCTGCGTTTTTTTCAACGAGGGAAAAATTCGCTTCCACGAAAGGTGGCAAGAAAAACTTTCCCTTCTCCGAGTGGCAACGATTTTGAAAACGTCCAATCGTTTCGATTGCTTTTCCATCGCGAGATAAACGAAATTCGACGATTTATTTTCTCCACGAGCGATGGAGAGAATCGTTCGTAAAGTCGCGTTCGAACGTGTCCGGTCTCTCTTAAACGTCCGAATATTCGACGATATCGCGCGAGAACGACGAAGAACGTCAGTCCATTCCCTTCCCACCCCTTGGGTGAATTTATTTCCGTCGAACCGTGCGAAAGTGACCACGTCTCTAGAGGCGAGTATCTTCGAGAGAGCAGCAGACGAGGCATTCGCAACGATACGCTCAGCACGGAGCTTTCTTATTTATTCTCCTTCCTCGCGCGACGACCTGCCGCCGTTTTATTACCTCCCTCCCGGACGCTCCTTTATTTTCACCTTTTACGTACGAGGTATCCCGCGAGCGCGATGTCGTACTCGCCAGTGCGAGTAGTTTTATTCGGTGCTTCCTTGAAATTTCAATCGCAGGACTACGTAGCGCGTTCCGAGAAATTAGTAAGAAAATCTATTTCCAAATCTTTTACTAAATTAATCCTTTGGATGTGTCGAGACGCCGGCGATGCGACTAATTTCGACAGGGAAGTAGTCGATTTTTTGTTCTCAAAATGCAATTGCACTCGAATTTATATTCGAGAAGACTACCGATCGACTCGCAATTACTTTTCGTATTCGATCGAAATATTTTTTTGGGGACCTGTAAAGTAGAAAAAATACATATAGGAAGTGCAATAATAAAATTTTACGAATAAATATTATAATAATGAAATAAAATTGATGCGCAACGGTACGGCGACGAACGAATGGAAAGGGTTAAAGGGATCTCTCGCGACAGCTCGACGCCCTTCGTCTTTCCAAATATTATACAATCGACGACGCTCGTTTCCCAGCTACGACGTGCTTCGCGTTTTAACACTGCCAGAAAGAAACGCATAAATCGATATGAACGGTCGTCTCTCCGATTCTCCCGTACTTTTTCACCCTTTTTCCTCTTCCACTCGCGTCTCCGTCGGATTTCGCTTGGAGAGTCTCGTCGTTATCGATTCGCAAACTCGATCGTCGCGTAGGATTCGCCCTCGAGACGCTCCATCTCTTCTTACACTTTTTTCTTCCTCTCTTCCAGCAGCGGCTTCCGTCGTTCTTCCATCCTTCCCTCGTTCATTCCTTCTTCCTCTCGACCTTCCTCGCGTCCTCGCCAGCCTCCTCGAGGCCGTTCTCCGTCGAGAAACGAGGCGTGGCTCGCCTCGCCGCTCGCCAAAGCCGCGATTTATCTCGTCGAGTCGGGCGCATGCGCGCGAGCGAGAAAGTTTTATGGGAGCGCGCTCGCCAAACATGGTAACGTCGCGACGCCAACTCGGGGGTAGAACCGATCGCCTCTCCATCCACCATCGAAATATCGACGAAGTCGAGGTCGTCTGGCCATCTTCGATCTCCTTCGTGAGAGCTCGTAGCTCTTACGAATTAATAAAGCTGAGTATCTTTTTTCAAAGGCTGTGTATTTAATCGAAATATGCTCCGTTTGTTTCCATACAGTTTTTCCAACGAGATTTTAACGCATGGATGCCCGTCTTAAAGAAATTCTGATCTGGAATTTTTCGGACTGTCTTCATTTTTATGCCGTTTGACACATATTGCAAAGAAATTAGAAAATGGAACGTTTTTAAATAAGTCTGGAGACGTGACTCTGGCAATGGACAGTACGGCTGTAAACGAGGTTATACCAAAAACAAAAGCATAACGAAAAGAGGGAGACGAACGTTCGCAATCGACCGGTCAACGAAACAGCGGGATCGAAAGGATCGCCGTGGATCGCGAGGGAGATAGGATAATTTCGCGAAACGTTGCGTGTACGCGCGAAATGCCGTCGCGTGCTCTGCGAAATCCGGTAGGAAGCGAAGGTGGGAATGGAAGAGAAAAAACGAGGAGGACGAGGATGCCGTGGTAATCCTTGTGTTCCTTCACGGAGGGGAGAAGTTAAGGTATTCGACGGGTTTGCGATAACGACGACTATCCTTGCGGGCGACCGTGTCGAGAGAGAGAGAGAGAGAGAGAGAGGAGACAAAAGGTAACGCAAAGAAGGAAGCTCGTGGTGCCGTTCGAAGCTTATTGCGCGCACCTGTGCGCTCATAGCGGCTCGTAATTACCGGCGATAATTTGCGCGCGCGTTGAACCTCACTGAAACGCACGATGTCATAACAAGCGGCAATCGTAATTTCGAGTTTATAATCCTAGGAAGACTTCGACGTTTCCTTCTTAGTCGCGTTCAAAAGACTTTTCAACGTGGCTTTTCTTTCTTCTCGCGGTATCCCACTTCCCTCGTATTCGTTCGTATCGATTCTACGAAGCTTCGAGAATCGCCGAAGAACGATTGGCGAATAAGGAAGCCGAGCGACGAATCGCTGCAAACGTTAACGATATTTAACGGCGTCCTTTGGTCGTTCCCGCGACTGTACACGATGATAAATTATATTTCCAGGCAACGACGACGTATGGACCTATCCTAACGCAATATCGAGCAATATCTTTTTCGTAATAATATTCAATTCTTAAAAGATTCGACTTTTGCTTTGAGCTTTGTGATCGGTGACTACGGTCACTCGTCGCGTATAGACGGCATCTCGTGACGGGTGACTATAATCATCGATAGCAGCGAAAAGGTTAATTTTACCTACTCGATTGATTTAATCGTCCATTGGTCGGCACGACGAGTGTCGTTAGCGCCTCCGAGCGAATGGACGCCTTTTCCGCTTGTATCGCCGGTATCGTTCAAGAATCTCGCCTCGCCTCGTCCTCGTCCTCGCCATGCCTGCAAGACGCTTCCGTCGGCAACGGTACTCGAACTTTTCCGGTCGCGGCGATACCGCAGCCAACGACTTCTTCGTGGCCCCTAGCAATTTTGTATTTCCGTATTTTGACGCGCGTAGGAATGTCCGGCCGCGCAACGTCGATAACGGCGCGGCCGTCAAAAAGTACGTTTGCTCCTACGATAATCGTGAGAAACGTCGATGATAAATCGAGTACGTTCGCATTGACAGTTACAAGCTCAAAAATTAACTCCACGCCTTTAATAGCTTTAGGTTGTGTTAGGTTAAAGGAGAACTTTGGTAGGTTTTGTCACTTTTATTTTTTTCTACGGTATTCGTGATTCGTGATCACGACGACACTGATAGAGGACATTAAGGAAAGAGCATCGAGCCATTTATTTGTCAAAATCGGAATCGATCGAGGTATAATTTTCAATTATGGATCTAAATTGAATTAGCCCCGGCAGAATCAAGACCGTCGACTTATTATTATGAAATAAAATGTTCAAGATCCTAACACGAAAACTTATGATTTATCGTATTATTTTTGCCGATTCCGTAGGACCCGAACTAATTTTTTATTTTTCCATAGATGCGATATCTTCTTTTTTCACGAATTTTGTTTACACGTACTCTTCTGGAACGTATCTGTCGTGTAAAAGAAGAATTAGGTATATTTAAAAGATTTCAATCGCTTCGTCATATATCTTTGCTAACGTAAAAGAACGAATGTAAATATTTTTCCCAATGTACTCTCCAATTCCAATTGAAAGATCGTAGAGCGAACGAAAGTCGCTCTTGATCGCACGTCCAAGCGAAGCTGCTAACGTTTTCTCGAGTTCCCTCTTCTCCCACTTTCTCCTCTTCCTTTTTTTTTCGGCTCGTCTCGCTCGGCACGATTTGCGATTTTCGTACGTCGCGGCCATGGCGGCGTGTTTTACGAGCGGTTCTGGTTTATGGCCGAGCCTTTGTTCCGTCGGACGTGGCGCGAGGGCGACCGTCTTAGGCTAGGCAGGAATTATAACGCGCGTACGTACCGTTGGCACGTATGCGCCTTCCCCGTCGTCGACGTTTTTTAATCGTCGCTTTTGGTACGCATTTAGGTTCGCGCGTGTTCCGCGGGAACGATCGAACGCGATAAATCGTCCAATTCCACGGCTATTTCGCTTCGAATCCTTTTCCAGCGATGCGACGCACGCGATCGAACACGATTTTTCATTTACCGTTTACTATTTTATTTGTACCGACTACTTATTTTATCCGAGGTTTAACGATTCAGGATACGAACGCCATCTCTTGGCGCGCGATTTAGGGCGCCGTCGAAAAGCCCGATGATTTTATCGATCTTCGATTAATTTCAAGCTTATCCACGAAAGTAAATTTATTTGCATAAAAGAAGCGTACAAAAGGGCCGTCGTGAAAAGTCACTTGGAATTTGGAGGAGCGATCTTTTCACCTTTCTTTTCTCGCTCATCGCGTCTAGCCGTTATTTATTCGGCCGATCGGTTATACCGAGAGGGTCCGAACTCCTACACGGTCCCTCGAGAATTCCAAGATAACCGCTTTCTTGCCGCGATATTTACATCGTATCTTTCGTGTTAGATCGTGAGATCGTTGCCTCGAAGGCTCCTACGGTCGGACGTTTCTCGAACTTTCCAACGCATTTATTTCCCTCCATCCAGTTCGAGTGCGTTCACGTTTGTCCTCGGATCACCCTTAGTCGACTTTGAAATTTATTCCACTCACGATTCCATTCGTTTCTACGTAAACGTGGAAAGCAGACGTTACATATTCATCCGCGTCTTCCTTCGCGTCGATCATCGAAGTCGCGAATCACGTATCGTCCATCGGTTAACCCATTTGCATCGTAAGCTTCTACAGGCCGACTGTTTTTAATAATTTATAACTTTGGCGGTGGGATTTCTTTTTAATTTTTCTTTTCGCATTTATTATTACAACGCAGTCGATCCAAGCTCGATGCGATTATCGATGCGAATGATCGGCTTCGGATGGAGGAAGGGAACCGAGCGATTTGAGAATTCCTTGGCGTGGTAAGGAGCGAGCAACCGCGACTATCGCGTCGCTCGTACCAACGAAAACGACTGGCTCGCGGTGTTCTTTATCTCTAGCCACCGACGTCCAGGCGATTTATCGATGCGTCGAGTCGAAAGAAATTGCGCGTTCGCGCTTAAATCTATCCAGGCCGCGAGAAATCCAACAATGAGATACGATCGCGCCTAGGTCGGATTCGACTCGGCCGTTCTATTTAAAATCTTCGTCGTTTTACGCATCGATGATCGCATCGGAAACTGTCGCTCGATAAATCGGCATTCCGCTGACCGCCGCCGCCGCCGCCGCCGCCGATACGAATTACGCGGACGCGGAAGCCGCGTAATTTACGTTTATCGGTGGACGGTATCGTTTGCAAAGAGGAAGAGGAAAAAGGATGAGGAAATGGATGGAGCGAGCCGCAGGGAGAGAAGAAGCGACGTCGGTGCGACTCGATTTATCCATGGTAAAATCGCCATCGAACCCGATATTTCGCTTTGCTACGAAAGTTTAACGGTATCGACCCTTTTGCTACTACGGCTGGGTGACCGTAGTCAGCCGTCGTTTACACGTGGCACCTTGTGGCGAACGATTATAGTTACCAACGTAAGGTTTAACTCGTAGGATGAAAAGGGCGATTATGAGATTACTAATGCGTCGGAGGAGCGTTCACGATCGATTCCACCCGGCAAATCGAAATCTATGATAATCCTTTGACCTTTCGACGGCCGACGGTTATCCTAAGTGTATTTGCCGAGATTCTCGCACTGGTCAAACTCCCCTAGAATCCGACTTAGTCGGACGGGCTGTTCGCTGTCAAAGGGTTAATCGCGTACTGTCTACGCGAATAGCGTTTTCGTATTCGATGGAAACGCGTACGCGCGAAAATCGGAATCCCACGGTAGCGAACACGGTGGCAAAAAGGTGCGATCGCCAATAATAAAAGTACGCGTTCTACGAAGCGCGTTAACGCGTCGATGCTCGCTTTTCATCGCGCCTTCGTTAGAGCACGACCTTAACCCTTTCGCAAAGGCGGCCGTGGCCGTTCAACTCGAAGGCAGCCAGTCGCACGTTATCGCAAGGTTTTCCGTTCGTACGTATTAAGTTTTAACCCTTCCGCTACGAGTAACGATAGACGCTCGTTTCGTACGAACGGTGACTATAGTCACTCGTGATGTTTCTTTCGCCAATAGAGTATATTTCTTATCCACTTTCCATAATTCGTACGGGAAAGAAAAATTATAAGACCGAAGAACTTATACGCAAAGAAGAAGTACTTTTCCCATTTGTAAGATATCGCTTATATAAGTACAAAACGCGCAAAGATATTTCCGTAGCCGCTTTTCAACGCGGAGGAAGAAGCGAAAGGACGGAAAAGAGAGAAGAAAGAAAGGAATCCGAATCGAAGGGTCCTTACGCTCGCGTGAAAGTCAAGGATTAATAATCATCCTTCTCCCTTCTACGCGCTAGAGAGAATGCTAGACGTGGAACTGATAGTCGTAATTCCCCACGAAACAATACGAGGTACTTTCGACGATCGGCGCGCTTTAGAAAAGCGTAATTGAAAATCATTCGATCCTACTTGGAAGGTCGTCGCGACGCCAAACCTTTCTCTTGATACCGGTAGATCGTTCGTACCGGAGAGAAATATCGGGTGCGATCGCGATTTTACAATCGATAAACGTCGATCGTTCGTCGCTTTTTCTCACTTGCTTCTCTTGCTTTTTCCATTTCCCCATCCTTTTTTCTCGTTATCTGTCGCTACTCCGTGCGACTATAGTCACCGATCATAAAATAGAGCCAAAAATTGGATCGTGCGTGTATCCGCGTTTTGAAAGGTTTCATACGAAATATTATTATTAAAAAGTTATCGTTCGATATTATGTTACGATTGTAATTATTATTTGTATATTTGACACAAGATCGACAAAAGACTTGGTCCCGAATGTCGAAGATGGCGCGTACTTAACGCTTCCGCTTTACGGCGTTCCATTCTAAGGGGAGGGACTCCGCGGCTAGGCCCGCCGTAGCGAAAGGGTTAAAGACTCGTGACTTTTAACTCGTTGTACCTCGAGACGGAAAGGGAAAAAATCGCGACGTAGAACACGTTGCGGCGAATCTCGCATCGAATCGCGTGATTCGATGGCGACGTCTGCCACACGTCGAGATAAATCCTTCTTTTAAGATTATCGTCGTGTGACTGACCCAAACGCAAGGTCGTTGTCGTCCATTCGTTTCGTGCACCGAGGCGACCATCGTAATTGCGCAGGTGGACGCAGCACGTTACTCGCGTGGACGAGAGACCTTCCTCTTCACAGTCGTCGTTTCGATGTAGATTCCTGCGAGTTCGCGAACATTTAGACTTCGTAAAGTTTCATCGCCGGCTTGACAATCTCGCTCGCCTCCATTATTACATATCCGTTTTCGTCGATTTCACCGACTATAATACCAAGCGATACGTTTAATTCTTAAACGAAACGATCCGACATGACGATCAGTCGCGATCCCTTCTGTCTGTCAACAAATTTCTATTAATTTCGGAAGCGTGGAATATATTCATTGAAAATACCATAGAAGCCGAATAAGTCTGGTACATAATTCTGGTTGGCATCGGATGTAAAAAGTTTCTCTCGTAAAATAGGAAGTTATATAAAAACGTTAAAATTGCTATGTTTCTTCTAAAACGACTTATTAATTTAAGAAACGATTCGTTTCGTTTCCTCCGTTAGAAGTAGGTATACGTCTATCGTCGGTGGTTCTAGCGTTAACCAGATATTCGGATCGTTAACTTTGTCGTAAATGCTGAAAAAATGATAATAGGAAAGACCACGATGGAATCGTCGGAGTAAAAGGAGTAAAGTAACGTTTGGATAGTCGCGAGTTCAATTTATCGCCAATTACTTGTCCACTTCCTCGGCATATTTTCGTTTAACCTTTTCTAATAGCGTTCATCCGCGAATACGTTAAAAAAGAAATCTTTCGTAGGAAATACGCGACCTTTACAGGTTTGCGTAAAATGCAACGTTAAACGTTCCGAACAATTTTATCGAGTCGTTTCTCACGGATTCTTCTTTCGATCCACGCTTAAGGCTGCCTTACGCGTGGCCTTCCCAGGACGAAGGAAGAGATCGTAGCTCCAAATTGTTATTCGCCTATGCGTCGCTCCGTCGTTGATTCCAAAAAGAAGACCGCCGTGTTGAAATTCCACGCTTCCGTCGTCGCGACAAAACGCGTCGAGTTTAAACCGGCGGGTATTTAAAATCCAACGTAAACATCTCTCAGCCTCGGGACCTTACCGACGTTATTACCATGAACGCTTTCACGAATCTACATTCGCCGTTAAGAAGCTTAACCTCTTCTTCCTGTTTCTACTTCTTCTTCTCTTCCTTTCTCGCGGGTTCTTCGCGCGAGCGGGACGCTTCGAGGATCTCGTAAGGCGATTTAAGACGGATCTACCCAACCCGAAAGTTTTTCTTGGAAAATAAACGATCGAGAGCCTAGACTTATCCAGGAGAAAAACGAGCCTTCGCTATATTACGAGTTTTATTTTCTTGCGTTTACGATACGAAAATGTTTTTATTCCAATATATATATATTTATATTATAATATCTGTACGCGACGACGATCAGCGAAAGCGCCTTTTTTAATTATTTGGTTATTAATTCTCTCCAAGTTCCAGGCGCGCACGTATTCGTATAATCCGGACCGCGTGCAAAGTTTTGATAGCGCTTGCGAATTTGTCTCCACGTTCCACCTCGATTTATACAATCTCGTCCTATCTTCCATTTTATCTACGATCTGAAAATCGAGAGAATTCTCACGCTTCTTTTTTATCTTATTTTCTTTTCCGTTCCAGTAGCGCGTACTTGAGAATTTTCTATTAAAATTCATCGACCTGGTCTATTCTAATCGTCGATCTTTTTAACTCATTTATACGCGCATAGGCGCGCGCTTCCAACCGTACCTACCGATTCGTTTATCGTAGATACGATTGATGAAAAACGAGGACAACCCTGTATGAAACCATAGGCTTTGCATCGAAGCTCGATACGCAAAGAATATTTATATCGATATAATTAATATATAATAATGGCTAATGTATTATACAGTATGACAATTTAATACGTCTTTTCACGTAAGACAAAATATTTATTTATTTATATATACAATCATACAAAAAATACTATTATAATACATATGTATATATGTACATGTATAACGTAAGTATATTTTGTATCATAAAGAAAAAGAAATCAGTTGTCTTCGGGTAAAACAACGAACACCCGTTTTTCTCGTAGATAAGTCTAGCCTCTCGGTCGTCGACTTTCCAAGAAAAACTTTCGAGTTTATTTATATAATATATTGCGCGTCTCTCATTTTCGTCCTTCGCTTTCTCTTCTTCGTCGTTCGACGTAACGCAGACGCGTTATCTCTTGCCTCGCGGTTATCGCGCGAGGCTCTTTCCTCTCTTATCGCGTTAACGCGGAGACCCAAACGCGTCTTCGTTGAATTCGTTGAAAAACGCGCGCGCGCGAGAACTCAAATATAACAGTATCTCCGTAGTCATTGTCGTGCCAACCGACGTCCACGCGGGCTCGTTCTTTCTTTTCCCGTCACGTGCGACGTTAACCCTACCGTTGCATCCGCGGCGCTTCCTGTCGCGGTACGGAACTACTCGGTCCATAACAATGAACTTCCACGACGGACGAGGAGCTTCTCGGTGTCCTTTCGCGCGGAGTGCCCACCTCCAACGGTTCTCGTTTCGATCTCTTCCGTTCTTCTTCGATAGAATGTCAAACCCTGAAAGTTCCGAGCGGAGCTGCGATCGTTTCTTTTTTGGTATCGCGGCGCTGTCATCGTTTTTGGATTCGTCGTAACTTTTTCGATTTCCTCCGAGGGAATCAGCGCGCTTCTAATTAATTGCAGACTGATCGAAACTCGAACCGCTTAGAATTTTAAAGACGGTAGAGTAAGGAGGATGCGAGCACAAGACAAAACGCAGGATTCTTTTCGGTTTTTATTATTTTCCAAACCATAAGCTCGACTAGTACGTTTAATATTAGTGAGTTTGCGTGCGTACGTGCGTGCATCGTGACCGTTCCGCGCCTCGACAGGACACGATACGACTCCAACGCAAACGGACGAGCAGAGGAGGATCGGTCGAGACATTAACGCGAGACGAAAGTCGTCGTCGATGCGAGATTTCTCGCATTGGAAGCAGCACTGGACGAGAGAGTAGAGAGAAAAAGAAGAAGAGGAGGAGAAGATGAGAAAGAAGGTTTGCGTGGTGGGTGGAAAATGAAGATTTTTGCTCCTCTCGAGCGTTTACTGGGTCTCGAAGGCTCGCGTGACCCGAAAGAAGAAGGGTATTGCCGCGAGCGACTACGCGTTTTACACGCGTGGGCGAGAGCGCGTGTCTCGCGTGTAAACCTTCTCTCTCTCGCAACGTCGAATCGAGCTTCGAAGGTGCTCCTCGAGATGCGCTTATACTCGACGACGAGTCGTACGTTTCGTTCTTCGCTCTACCTTCCCCTCGTTCCGTCTCTCCCCTCGGCACTCGGCTCGGCTCCTTTTCCAGGCTGGAAACCGGCTTGTTTTGAGTCGGCGATCGGACAAACGCCACCCACCGTTTCGTGACGTATGCGTCGTATACGCTTCTCTCTCTCTCTCTCTCTC
>JAITYT010001454.1:266774-293709 GCA_025433975.1 Liostenogaster flavolineata
GCTTAATGTATCTACTTCGTATCGGAGATACTCATACTGAAGGCAGCAGGGAGAAGTTTTTCCTTTTAAAGACTCGTTATAACTCTTTGGAGCTTCGACCCTTCTTCATGGTCGTACTGTCGTTCAGAAAAGTTTTTCGTTCGGTCTAAATGGAATTCCGTATTTTACTTGGCGTAGAAGCCATCAGAAGTTAAACTTGTTCGTAGAGACGTATAAGAATTATAAGAATTTTGGAACAACTACAGAGTTTAGAAAGTAGTAGTTAGCCATACCAAGGAACGATAGAAATTAAAGAATAAAGGACGCGTGGCGACCGTTTTATCTAGCACCCCAGACCCTACGGATCGGAAGACCGAGGTTCGATTCACGCGAATAAAATGCGGAGCTAGGCGTAGAAATCCTTCTCTTTTCCATCGATAAGGCAATCGCCACGGACGACTTCCTTTTTTCTTCCATTGTCGTGCATAACGAGACGTCCTATAACGGAGGGATCTTACCGATGTTAACGAACGATGTTAACGATGTTCGCGCATAAAATAAAAGTCGTTTTCGTTACGCTTCTCGATACCTTCTAACGATTATCGAAGTTTAGGATAATTATCGCTTGGAGCACGGATATGTTTCGTAAGATCGATGTAATCCTCGTGACGACGTTCTATTCGGGAGGAAAATATAAAGAAGAGTAGGAAGGAGTAGCTAATCGTGACTCACCAGTGGCCCACGCGACACTCGACGCGTTCAAAAGGATTTCCCTCGATGCTTAAAGTAAAAATTGATTTCTTTGCCTCCCTCTACCGTCGATCGGTTGCGAAAGACACTCGGTAAATGACAATAAAGCGGCGTTACGAAGCGACGGCCACACCCCGACGCGCGATACGAGAGACGCCCACGCGATCGTCGTGAATCCTTTCGGAGGAGGAGGGAGTGCGCACGCGCGCCAACCTACACCGAGCACTTGGACTTGCATAAATCTTGCTGGCCGAGGAAGAAGAAGCTGGCCGGAGAGGAGGAGACGCGGGATAGGAAGAGAGCCCCGCGTCGATTGATCCGACGGAACCTTAATTACCGGCAACGTGACTTAACCTACGGTCAATTCGAGTCACCTTGGACCTTGATCCTATCGTCTTGGCATACGTTAATCCGTACACGATGATCGTTGTTGCTCCGTGGAGGCGATTCGATGCGATTCGACGGAGTAACGACGAAGCCGAAGCGTTCGTCGAAACGATTTTTTCTTTTATTCGAAATCTAGTCCACGATAGAGGGAATATTATAAGAAAGTGGATGGAGCGCGCGATCGATCGTACGCCAGTCGATTAAACGTAGCGCATCGATGCGCTCATTTACGCATTTTATCGATGCGAATGCGTAAAGGATGCTTCTCTGAGCGAAATTATTAGGTCGCTTAAAGCAATTTCGTTTTTATTTTCTTTATGTTGTTTTTACGAGAAACTGTGTTGAAAAAACGAAATTACTTTCCGAACAACCTAATATAATACATATGTTTTGTTTTTGAAGAAGGACTCTTATCGGTTGGTCGTGGGATACGCGCGCACCACGTATCGTCTCGCGGATATTAATATTCCAGCGAGCCACCGCCTATTCCTTTAAGAGTTTCGGGACCACCGTGACGCTCGTGTATTATTGCAAGGGTCTTTTAAAAGACCTGCCCTACGGGGACCACCGCGACGCTCACCGGAATATCTTACGCGGGTAGGAAGATCGCGTAAAAGGAAAAGACGGAATTCCGACGTCGCGACTAACACGCAAAGGGGGTCGTCGGAGAGGGAGGGGAGGAAGAGGAGAACGAGAAAAGTTTTTTAAAACGCGCGTGTTACGTGCTTCGCCCATGGCGCCAACATGAATTTTTTATTACGCAATGCGCGTTACGTCGAAATATTATTTACGGCGGATAAGTCGATTTTTGCGATTACGAGTCCTTCGAAATTCCCCATTTTAGGATGAAATTGGCTACGCGTTTCTTCGCACGATTTTGCAAAGCGTGCTACGCGAACGATTCCTCGCGAAAGGGTAAACGATAAAGAAGTTCTTGCGCAACTCCTTTAGAAAAGTGCATTACCATTCCGATCGAACGTCTACTTGCAGTCGGACCGAAATATAATTATCTCGCCAATTACTTTCCCCTCTAGACTCGCGGACAAAAAGAGTCGCTCGTGGAGCAACCGACGTTTTCTTTTCTCGGTGCATAACTTCGTTTTTACCGATCTTTTACTTCGATTTTTCGCAAAGTCCCTCGAGAAAGATGAAAAAGAGTAATTCGTTGCATTACCGTACGAAATCGTTACAAAATCGGCTCTCGTAATCGCGGCCACGCTACATCCGATCGTTCTCGTCTCGCTATCGTCACGAATTTTTCTAGAGGCTTGGAGAGATTTTAGATTCGCAAATTCCACCTTCGCTGTATTTCTTGTTAGAAATTATTAATTTATTAAGCTATTAAATTGTTACATTTCTTATTGGAAAGGTTGTTCGGAAAGTAATTTCGTTCTTTGTGTTGTTGTTTTATGTGATTTTTATGAAGAACTGTCGGAAAAAAACGATATTGTCTCTTCCTTCGGTGCTCTTCGCATATCTCGAAATAACGTCGACGGAAATATGTCGAAACCTTGAAGTTCACTTGGCCAGAGGCTCGCTCCGTTTACTTTCCTCTTTGAATTTTTAAATTGGGTAAGAAATTTTGGATACGCCTAAGATAGAGAGAGTTTTAGGAATTTTGGAGAGTCGCGAGCGTTCGTCGGCCTGACGGAGGTCTCGTAGAGGGCGAACGCGCACGAAGTCACGTATTTTAAGATCCAGACCTCTCACGGCGGTATTTATTCGATATTTTAGCTCGCCTTTTAGTCGCGAAAGACAATACGATCCAGAGGCGACAAAAGTCTAAACTACGACGTGCTTCGTGGACGCGGTCGAACTGTGACTTCGGACGTTATTACGCCTGTTAATCCTTTTAGTACCGGACGACGAATAATCGAAAAGTGTGTCCATCCGACTGTGTTTTTTTTTATAAACAATGTAGAAGTTTTCTTTTCGAGAGATCTAAAAATTGTTTGGATCACCGCCTCGGGCGTTACGTTTATTGGTTTCTTTTTTTTTATCACTGCTTTCTCGATGATCGCACAGACATCTTTGACATATTTGTACGAGTATATCGTAGACTTTAGACGAGATGACGAATATAAAGAAGAAATTATTAAGTTTTTGTTTACGGCTTTCCTAAATCCTTTAAATAATAACCGAGTCTTTTGCGAAACAATAAAAATTTTAAATCAACGAAAGCGATCCATGTATTACTTTGGATAGAATACATTATTCGCGAGTTTTTAATAGCTATGTTTCTACTAATTTTGCGTCTAAAAGGGTTAACATAATTATACGAGTAGACGTCTCGCGAGATGATAAATATAAGCGAGAAATTAGTAATTTTTTGTTCGTAACGTTAATCTTGCAGAAATAGACATAGAAATTATCGTGGTCAACGATTCCTTGTTACGATAAGATGTTGAACATCTTACTTACGACTCCAAACTGCTTCGACTCTCGAGTAAGTAGAGTAGTAAGTAAGTAGAGTTGCTTGGAACTCGAAATAATTTGACGTTCGAAGCCGTGTTAAAGAGATCGAGAATCAAAAAAGGCGAACTTTTTAAAATCCCGAGTTTTACGTAACGTAGGAAGTATACGTAAAACGGGATACGCATGATCCAACTCTTGGTTCAATTTTTGTGGCCGGTGACGATGGATACCCGTCGTGTATAGGTGGCATTTCGTAACGAGCGACCGTAGTAGTCACCCTTTGCAGAGGGATTTTGTGAGCGATGATTATAGTCATCCGTTATGGTAGCAATTTCTCAAATTTTCTATTCATCGAAAACGATCTAAAATCGACGAATTGACGGAAGACAACGTCTCGCTGTATCTTTAGATCGAAGTTCTTTGACGTATGCGCGTTTAATTTATCCAATTAAAGGAGCGGCGGGCTAACGTCGAAAGGCCATTAGGGGGCGATCGACATCGAGTTAAAAAGGGCCGAAGGAGAGCAGCGGGGAAGGAGGAGGAAGGGCTCGTCGAGTCGTCACGAGGAAAGAACGAGCGCGATCGAATCGTCGTCGCTGGCAGAGTCGGTCGCGACGATTCGTAGGGCGATGCACCTGGACCGTCGTAAACGCAGAGCGGACAACGAGGATCGTCGTCGTCCGGCTTTGTTCCACGCCCCCGTACTCGTGATCATTCCTTTTTTACGATTTCCCTTTTTTTTTTTCTTCTCTTTTCCTCTACTTCCATTCGCTCCGGCGTAGGTTCGATGATAATGCCAGCAGGCACCGTGCACGTTAATTAGCGGTACAGGGGCGTCGTTGTTGCGCGCCGGGCCACGGGCAATCGCATAATTAATTACGACGATCGAGATTGGTACCGACGGCGTGACGCCTCGATCCTAACGACGTACGTGCCTCGAACGTGCCAAATCGGCCCTTCGTACGAAGCGACGCCGCGACGTCACGAGGGAATCCGCGCGTCTCGCCCACGACCAGCCGATGACTATCCCATCCGTCGCTATTGATCTTTTCGCGGCTTAAGACGCGATTCTACGCCCTTGCGTAGTCGACGTTCCCTTGACAACGTCTTGAAAATGTCGACCGTGCCTCGCACGGACGCGTTCTGGCGTTAGGAAGAGCCTCCAGGACGGTAAATCGCGATGACCGGCGAGTTCGAGCGTTCCAATATTTTTGGATAACTTTCACGCAGGTTTCGACGGACTTTCGTTTTGTGAACATAGTCGCAATCGTTCCAAAACAATAGTTCGTGAGAGATACGATACGACTTTCGTTTGGGTACGTTGGAGATGCGATGTGTTTTGCGTTTCGGCGAGTCGAGCAAGGTGACGAAAGCCGATATAGCGATTTGTAGCGCCTTTTGATCTCGTTCGAATTATTAAGATGATAAATCCGTGTTATGGCAACATGGTGTTATCGTTTTGAAACTGTTCCAGGTTAAAATCGACGTTGGGGACTTTTCAACATTTTTAAACCTCTCGAATTATCGCCTTTCGCTCGATCGGTAGCCGCGGCCAAGTATCGCCTATCGATACAGGGTTATAATCCTTTCTTCACTGCGGGCTAGCGGAGAAAGCCGAGAACCTTCCGCGCTCGCAAATCGAATTAATAGCGTAATGAATTTCCTTCGACGAGGACAAGAGACGCGCCGTGCTTGTAGCATTAAAACGATAATCGTCGTTGACTCTCGCGAGGATACGGTCCAATTAAGCGAAGTACTTACAATCGAGACAAGAACGAATTATCATGGAGGAATGTGGCGAGCCAGTGGACAACCTCGCTGCGTCACCGTTAACGGAACTAACGGGTATCGGTTCGTTGCGAGCGACCGCTGAAAGAAGTTGAAAATAATAAGATGGAAAATTATGTTAATTCGTTCTCATCCTTCGAACGGAATCGACACAAGGACACTTTACGTCATATTTCGAAAGACGCTCGTTGCTTCGTCGACGTTGGTCGATTCGTCACGAAGTTGAAAATAGTGGAATAAAAAATTATGTCGATTGGCGTAATATTCGCCTGCATTCTAGGAACTGCGTCAACGCTAGGACGCTCTATGATTTATCCCAAAAAAACACTCCATTCGCTTTGAATTTTCTACTCTCAAGGTACGGAAAATCCGCACTTCGTATCTCCGCGAAGCTTTCTATCCTCGTGCGCGTGTCGTCGTCAGTTGGAGCAGTTTCCAGCGATTTACGAAAGAAATCGCGATTCGCGATACCGTGGAGGCTCGATCGACTGGCGCGAACTACGAAATTGCAGCACCGTCGGATCCGACCAATCTCGCTTGGGAACGCAAAGATCGTTTACCGTTACGCGCTCGTCGTATCTCGCGTAGTTTTCCAACAACTACGTGCAAACGTATCGCGAGTATTCTTGTTAACGAGTACCTTTATTATTCTCGCGTTTAACCGCGCCACGAGATTCGTTCGTCCGCGTCGAGGATAAAGCCACTTTCTAAAGGATACGAACGACGTGTTTACCGGTTAATCATACTTCTGCGGAGATATTCTATCCGCATTATTCTTCTTTTTCTTTTTCTTTTTCTTTTTCTCAACGGGAAGTAGAAACTTATCCGCGGGTAATTTCGATTTTACTCTCTTTATTTACCTTTCCTTTTTTTTTTACGTCGATCGTCTCGCTTTCCTTCTCTCTCCATCTTTCGCGGTCGATTGATTTTATCAGTGCTGGTAGCCAGGTCAGTTTGAATAGATGGAGAAAAGTACGATTGTAGTGATTTCATTTATTTGCTTATGAAAAGAAGTCGTAATTTAAAATTTTTGCGATCGTACTACATTTAGACACGAGTGTTGTACTGGTCGGAATTAATTTCCGTTGGACGTGCAGTGATATCAGTCCTGCTTTTCGATAACACGCGTCGCAAAAATAATTACTTTGCTTTTCATTTTTCTGTTCGAACATACGGAACGATTTTACTCTTTGTATCTTGGCAATGTCGCGATATACGTACTTTCTTTCCCTGAAAAATTAGAACGAAATCGTAGTTCATCCAAAATCGATCAGAAATTTCTCGTGGCTCGCCTTGCCGCGTGAACTCTCGTTCGCGAAACCAGACGAAGGAATCGAGTGGAGTCGAGTCTGAGGAATCTCTCCTCTTTCCTTTTCTCTCGTACGCGACTTCGAGATGACCGCTGAGCACCGCCTAACGTCGATCTAACGGTCGAGACTCGATCGAGCGACCGGATCTCTCGAAAGCGCTCGCGCGCATGCGTCATCGATCATAATCTCGCCGTAGATAACCGGCTGTCTTATCGCGTGCAAATTAATTAATCGCGAATCCGCGCCGCGACGTGAAAAACGTCGTTTCTCAAGGCCGCCGTTCGTTCGTTCGTTCGTTCGTTCGTTCGATCGATCGATCGATCGGTCGGTCGGTCGGTCGGTCCTCCAAGCGCCTATGTAAATGTCAAGGAAGTGGAAGACGAGTACGCGGATGGCTGCTTTTATCCTCTCTCTTGTCCGTTCGACTCTCCGTCGGTCGATTCAACGAAGGATATCGAAAGCGACCGTGAGAATAGGCTCTATTCAAATTGGAGTAATCGTTGCGTCTTTGTTCGTTACAGAAACGAGAATCGGAGCTCGACCGGAAGAATGGAGCGGTGGTTGGTGTACGCGACGTTGCTGCAGGCGCTTCTTCCAACTCTCTGTGTCATCGAGGATTTCCGATACATAGCCTATCTGGGTAAGAAGGATTTTTCCAGGTTACTCCGTTTTGTATTTATCCTCATTTTTAACATTCTGTTTTTTACCTTTGAAATTTTTGACCTTGGAAAATCCTCCATGACAATTGTATGACATTTTAATCATAACTTACCAGCGATGTCAACTTTTGTCGAACGGCGGAACTTTATTTGTACACCTGATATTTCTTATTACAAAACACTATGGTACAATTTAACAGTATATAACCTAATAAAATAGAGATAACGAACGACGATTATAACTAAAGAATTCGCGGTCTACGTACGTACGATTACTAGCATTAATCGGACCTCGAATTTACTTTATTACCGTTTGCACTCCTGTTCGTTTCTGTTTTCCTACCGAGTGCCCTCGGTCCGTTACGCGTGTTTATACATCTTCCGACGTTCTCCTTTCTTCCATCGTCGGTTCGCGTTCGGCTGTATTTCACCTACGCCGTGTTTCTTTCGTTCATTCCTTCTAGCTTCTAGCCACGCGTACGTACGATCGATCGACATCGCGATGCGCCGTAGCCACGGCTGTCGGATCTACGAAGCTAGTCTTTCAATGAGCGAGCTTCCGGTGACTCGAAGAAGCCAGGTAGCGTCCCGAGGACAACGGGAAGTCGCTAAGAAAGGGTGACGTAGCAACCTGCGCAACGGTTAATCGATAAGACGATGGACGAGACAGAACGAACGAGATTACGACTTGGAGGGCAAGAATAAAAAGGGATTTGAATAACGAGGGATTTCCTCGAGTTCCTCTCGATAAATCCACGAAGCGGTACTAATCGAAGGAGGAGAAGGACGAAAGAACGGGACGACGAATGGTCCGCGTCTTATCGAAAGACGAGTTGCAATTTCTTTCTTGCGACGAGTCCGACGCTACGAAAAACGCCTCGAACTCGAACGAACCGTTTAACCGCGCTTCTCCGCCCCTCTCTCTCTCTCTCTCTCGGTGACTCGTAATGCGCTCGCGCGAACAATGCTATTACGAGCGAACAATCAATTCGATACGTTCGTTTGATTGATTCCCAAGGTGCCAACGACCACGCGTTTTCTCGCACCATCCACGCCGCATCTCCATTCCTTCATTTTACCGATACTCTCGGACGCGCATACCGAGTCGTAAAATAGAATTGGCTTTGGAAGGTTCTTATTTACGGAGTAGGAAGGCGATGATTTAGACCTCTTCTTAGCCAGCGTCGATTTTCGCGCTGTCTCCGTGCCGTCGAAATTGACGCGTTACGAAAGAGACGCGAGAAGCGTCGAAGAAATACGATTCGATGAATCGATCGATGTCGTTGGCCGATATATCTCGTGAATAAATAAATTTAATGGCCAAGAAAAAGTGAAAATCGGATGAGAGGAAAGCGTCGAAGTATTACTAACGCTCTTTCTTTATTTTAAGTACCTTTCTATTTTATTATTACTCTTTCTGTATATATTTTTTTCTACTAAAATGGCAAGTTAAATCGTAATGTGACCCCATAAAAATGTTTTATTTCGATCGAATATGAAGAAAGAATCCCGAGTCGATCTTTAACCTTCTCGAATATAGATTCGAGTGCAAAGAGTTAATTCGTTCGGATAGAGAGCGAGGGTGTTCGAACTTTTCTATTGTTTGGTCGTTCCTATTAATTAATTAATTAACGATAAATGGTGTCACTGTTTCGTTTGCAAGTTTATAAATTTTATTCGTAAACGAAAAACTGTCGTACGTACAATATTATATTTGTTCGAACGAAGCTGAAAGACAGTGTCTCTTGACGAAGAGACACCGTCTAACCAGCAAGAATGACGAATTTGGAACACCCACGTTCTAGAACTGGCCGACCAGGTCGATAGTTATCTATGACAACGAAGATCCCGCCAGTGATCTTGAGCGATAGCCCTTTGAAGTCAAATGTTAATTAGGGTCCATTCGGTGCTGCGGCGAACGAGCCGCGTACGAACACTTGGCGAATCTCGGTCGACACGGCCTCAAAAAAGGAATTCGATCCCATTGAGAAAATTCGAGCTTAGCTTTCCGAGCAGAAATCTCGCGTAATGCATGCGAATCTTCGGTCGATCGACTCGTATTCCGAGCGACGATCCTGTCATTTCCTGTCTCGACGATTTCTTGTCCTTTGGTAGACCACGTTAATTACGAATTCCAGTTAGCCAGCGGTCGCTGTTAAATCGAAGAGGCGCTTTTGTACGACTGCTTGTCAAAAGTTACCGTCTGGCATGAGACCGTCGAAAGAGAAAACGAGAAAGAGAGAGAGAGAGAGAGAGAGAGGGAGAATAATTTCATCGGAGCTTGACATAACGAACACGTACGATCCATAAAGACTCGATAATTGCGCGTTTCGTCGTTCAAAATCCGTCGGTGAGAATCCGCTTGTTCGACGACGACAACGACGATTAACCGATTAACCGGTCGACGCGCCGTATATCACCGAGCGAGAAGCGCTCGAGATTTCTCTCGTTAACGCCTCGGAAACGATTGACCGCTTCTCGCGTCGTCGGTAACTCCGGTTAGTTGCAGTATCGTTCCTTCGTCACGCGTCAGACGTCTTTACGAAATCGTTCCGTATCGTGGATCGATTCGAACAGGTAGACGCGTGTTTGAACATCGACTCTAGCGATCATCGATAGGCCTAACTCGGCTTAGAAGTAAAACTGACTGTATCGGAGAGAACGGAAAAATGGAGAAATAAAGAAAGAGTGCAAGAACGACCGTTTATGGATGCAGGCGTTGTACAGCGATGAAATGCGATCGTTTATTAGGTATTCGTAGGAAACAGAAGTAAACCTTTTATTAGTTTATAAGTTTTGCGAAGCCTAGATTTTATTAGTCTCTCTGGTCTAACTTGGTACCCATTGATGTCGAAAAAACGATCGTAGGAAGCTTCGTCCGATCGTTAAAGTCGTCGAGTAGGACACACCGACGAAAGTAATGAAAATGACAATCGATGCGTGTCTCGAGAATCGCGTTTACAAAGAGTCTCGAATCTTCGTTAAGAACGGATCTTGCGTAATCGTACACCCACGAGGATGCCGACACCTACGATTCGTCGGTGCCCGTTTTCCCTTTGATTGCGTCGTGACGCGTTGTGGCGAACCGATCTCGCACCGATGGAAAAATATTGAAACGTCACCGAGACAAAGAGCCAAACCGATCTAACGAAAGATGCATTGGATCGTGCTTCTTGGCAGAAAGCAGTTAGATTTCGTCGAAAGGTCGAGCAGCAGGATCATTAATTTCAGCAACATTAGCGATCGACCAAAGGATCCTGTCAGCTTCGATATACACTCGTAGAATTACATTGGGCTAGGGGGTTAAAAGGCTATTCTCGATCAGTCTTTCTTCGGCGTTCTTGATCTTCAAGGTTGAAATTCTACTTCCGATTTCTCGAACCACTTCCGCATAGTTCTTGCAGCAATAACATCGTCGACATAAACCAGTTACATTTCGTCGAAACGTCGAGCAGTAGGATCATCAATTTTATCGACACTCTTCCAATTTGCGATTAAGCTTTAATCGCTCGCGGTTTCGCGTGTCATTGATTTCGGTATTTAGTCGTTGATTTAACCGATAAAACAAAACAATTTATTATTTACCACGACTGAAAATGTGATGGAAAAGGTGTTGCTTCGAGGCAGCAGTGATGATTAATTCGCTATGGAGGAATATGAAAGTTATTTAGAAAATGACTGTTTTATTAAGTTACGATTCCGATGACGGTAACGTTACTTTACCAGTACAAAAGTATCGCAAACTCTAAACGATGTTACCTATAGCGAAACTCTTCCATTCGATAATTGGCAATAAATCCTTGAAGGAGCCACTATTTCTCAACGATTTCATTTTTCAACTGGAATCGAAGCACCAGGTCCACGGATAAAAAATTTGAACGAACCCACCGATGGACTACATAGCCGGATAAAGTCAAAAAGTTCGAGTGCAAAAGGCTGAAACCTTTACAAACTCTGTTTACGTTCGACGAATCCCACGCAAGGAAATACATGGAAGATAGTCGCTCGTACCCATGGGCGAGTTTTTACAAGCGCGCAGGACTCGCGAGCGCTTCTAAATTTATATCTTCATCCACACCGCGAGAATAATTAAGCCACGTTACACGTGGATCGACTGGAGCCTTCTCCCGGGCGCGATGTCTAATAATACGTGCTAAGCATCTTATCCCACGAAATTACGGTGCTTCCTCGTAGAGCTGCCCACTCCTATCGTCCCTCTCGAAAAGTCCGTCTGACGTCACGCGAGCATCCGTGCACCGAGCAACGGTTAACGTCACCCCTAACATCGTGGAACCGACCGGTCGATCGGCGTCGGCCCCTGGGAACCGACGGTTAAGTTTCCGTTTCGACAACGTATAGGTCCCTGGGGATCGACAGTTTCAAAGTTATAAAATAAATGTAGTAATTTTAACTCCTTAACCTACGACTACGCGTGAGACACGTAATCTTGTATTCGGGCCAAAACTCATTATCACGGACATAGCCTCTGGTACAATGGTTGAGCTAAATGTAAGAAAAATGTAAATATCACGTATTGGACCCAGGCTGTTGGAACGTAAATCGTAGGTTTAGGGATTAATGAAATTTATCGAAACACTCTGAACAAAAATATGTCTTGGTTTTGCGTGTATTACAAAACGTGACGATCTTTTTAGTCGAATGTCTGGCTGTCCTGCGTCCGAATAGAGTCAAATTTTTGTCGTATCGTCTCCTCCTTTTTTTCGTAATTGGTGAAAGATCTTCTCGTCCGAAAGTTCGAAGTCGAAACAAAGCAGAACTCCGATCGTTAAGTTGTCCTTCGCTGCCGGCTGGACTCTGAACGTGTTAATCGGCGATCGGACGAGTCGTGCCAGGAAACGACGAGCTCTTATCGATGTCCGAGCGCGTTCGAGCGGACCATGCTCGGTCAAGTTCGAACACGAGGACACCCGGCGTCTCCGGGCGCCGATAGAGGAGGGGAGAGTGGAGGGCGCGATGCCAGCGGCGGAAAAACATCGAGGACGACGACGCTTATCGCGATGCCGAACGACCCAACGACGCGTACAGTTAACGCGTGGGCGCGTGTACGGAAATCGTCTTGCCTCGCAGGGAGAAATCGAATCTGCTCTCTCTCGACTGGACGTGGAAGATACGTTAGTCGCCACGCCCGCTCGTAGGCGAAGATCGTGGAATCACGCGGTTCCACGAGTTCGGAAAAACTTTCGTGGAAGAGACATCGATGGATATTCGCGGGCTGTGATAAGAATGCAGTTGGAAAATGGTGCTTGTACGCGATCATCCGTCACGATCGACGAGAAAGAGAGAGAGAGAGACAGAGAGATGGTTACCAATCCGGACAAAGAATCCCCGATGGATTCCGCTCGTACCAAGGGCAATTAGATGGCGCGGTACAAAGAAGACTTATCCATCATCGCGTCCACCGACATCGCGAGATAACCGATCGAAGGAGATACGAGGTGCGACGGGGTGATCCCGACGCGACCAGCAACAGCGTCTACCACGCCGCCTCTACCCACCTACCGCCTACTTACCTCCCGATCCGAATCCATTCTCCACGTTCTCCTTTTTCGGTTTTCTAATGAGCGCCGAGAGCTCGCGATCGCTAGGCCAGGTGCGCTGTTAAGCCCGCGGGTCGAGCGCGGCACTCTTCGCGGCGACCGACCGCGTACCGTAATTTTCCATTTGCATGTAAAGTGCTTCCCGTGGGCGTGACCGGTAGCCCCGCGAAAACACAAGCTTTTCCATGTCTAGGCTCCGCGGATAACGTCGTTATCGGGATCGCAACGGGATCGTCGTTGGATCCGCACTTCTCTGCTCTTGGCTGTCATCGGGATACGTACGCGTGTCCGACGACACCCACGACGGGACCAGATACGAGTTCTTTACTTTTGTAGTCATATGGACGGAGAAATAGTCTTTGAGTCTTGAGTGGTAAGTTTCGTCGAGAATACTTTACGAATAAGTCGTGGAGTACGTAACAAAAAGTACCTCGCATGAAAATCGTGACATTCGCGAATACGAGGATAGTCATCGTTCTCATAGATCGGGAAAAAGTTAAACGTATCGTAACCTTAACGATCAGAAATACGTAGCGTGCGCGCGGCAAGAAAAGAAAGCGACGAGCTCGAAAGGCGCGAATTATATCGCCGCCCCTTAAAACAGCCGCCTCTTGTCGTCGTAATTCTCTTTAAATACACCTTGCACCGGTTGCGACGCTCGAGATTTATAACATCGGAATCTCGAAGAAATTGCGATCGTTTTTTATCACGCGCGCGAATCGATCGTATCGCGCCTTGACACCGATACGAACGGACCATTTTTTTCCTCCTTTTTTTTCTTTTCCTTTCGACATCGGAAACGTCGATCCGCTTCGGCACCATCGGAAGTTTCGCCATTTTGAGAGCGTCTTCGCGTCGACACCGTTTTCACCTTGGTCGTCGGATCGTCTTCATGACCTCATCGACGGATCACTTTACGCGGCTTCGAGTAACGTTTATTCTCTCGAAGCAGCCAAGTGTCTTTTTCCTTGGGCTATTTGACGTTGTCACGTCGAGGTGCGAGGACTTCCTATCGTTTCGTTTTATAGTCGTGCTATATCGTCGGACTCCAACGATCGCCCGAACACTAGCGGCTTTGAATGGTATTTTTATACCATTTTAAACTTTTCCTGATAGAATTTAAGCCGTATAAAGTCCGATCGACTTTGTCAGCCGCCCACGATAGTCTAGATATTATATTTATAAATCATCGAATTTATTCTCTTGGCAAATCCATTAAATTGTACTCGCCACTCTTCACCGATTGGTGTAGTTTGAACTCGAGCTTCGACTCGAAAGATTTTGCAGAGGCAGCATTTCGAAGAGTCCTTGTCTCGCTAGGTGCGATTCCATTAAGAATTATGATAAATGTATTTGCGTCTTCGCGTAGTACGCCGCAGCGCGACGATCATTTATCTCTCCAGTTGAAACGTTATTCCGTAGAAGCGTCTGGTGAGCTATACGAGATCGAGAACGCGAAGGACGCGACACGCGTGGACGAACGAATAAATTTTACTACCTGCAAACGCGTCTAATCGATAGGACAGCATCGTCTATCGTCGTCGATTTTATGAACTTGGCTTCGCATCCACGAACCGGCATATCTTTTTTCAAAAGCTGCTTATTTAATCGACGCATTAACGTACGCATTTCCCAACGATATCTTAACGCATAGATGCCTGTCTTATAGAAATTCTGATCTTTAGAATCGATAAACTTATTAGACATTTAGACTGTGAACGAATTACAGGAACATCGGTTGAGAAAATCTTCTTTGTTGAAACGTGACTCTGGCAATGGACGGAACGAGTAAAAAAGATTCGACACTTCGTATGCACCGACCTAATATTTCGCATCCAGTCGTCGACATTTTCCGCTTGACTTAATTCTTCCCTTCTTTACGATTCGCTCCTCGTCTTTCGAGCTGTGAAGTAATTTCCAAGTTTCTTTGTGGTACGCTCCGTTCTGTCATTGCGATGAAAACTCTTCGAGGACGACCGCCTTCGCCGAGACCAATCTCGTCTCTTTATAGTCCAACGAAATCGTCGCTTTTCGTTCTTCTTTCCACGCTCGCTTTGTTTCTTCTTACGTCGTTGCAGTCGCGACGTTCGAATTACGCGACCGAATCGAAACTACGATCGCGCGGCGGCGTCGTTTCGTCTCGTAAAGCGCGCCGCGACGACACGTTCGCTAAAACGATTTTCTTAGCGACGCGCTACACAATCGCGGCTGCCTTGAGTTTCGAATGGTGAAACATCCTCCTTCCTCGTTACATAAATTTTCTCTCTCTTAACGCACGGAACGTCTCGCGTTACAGACGTTAACGGTTCGGAGACGATTTCGGTCTCTTCATTTATTTACTTTTCGACTCTTCGCCGAATTCTTTCGATTTCTGCTCCTTTAAAAAAAATAAAAACAATACCTGTAACAATAATATTCCGTATAAAACTTTTCAAAACACGGATACACGCGTAATCCAACTTTTGGCTTTACTTTTCTCATCGTTAATTTATAGTCACCCGTTTGGTACAGTTGGCGTCTTGTGGCGAGTCTCGCGACTGTAATTTTTGCATCTTTTGAATTCGTCGTCGGCTGGATAAAGTTCGGTGTTTCGCTCGAGTTTCATTTTCGTTAGAGTTAGAAAATCTCAGTGGAATAGAAGAATTTGAACTCACCTCGCATCGTAGAACGTACTTTACTACTTTAATTTACGAAGCGTTACTTTCCCGTCTCACTTCTCCCTGCTTACTTATCGAATTACCATTGTTTCTTTATCACCTTCGCATTCCGTAGTCGAATCGTTTGGCGCGAGGCGTCGCGACGACACGATCGCGCGATAACACGTGCCGGCGACTCCGTCTCCAAACGTAATTTTCCATGGCCCGTTTCAGACAATTTACACGGCGGCAGTGGCGCTTATCCACGCCGTTTCAGCAGCGGTTTTACGAGCTCTCTCCGGTAGCGCCATCCGTAATTACCATCGAGACAACGTCCTTTCGACTCCTTGCGTCTTTCTTTTCACCACGACGCCTTGGCGATCGCAGTATAAAGCGTTTCCTAGATTCCATCGAGATGTGAGATAGAGACAATAAACACCGAAGTTCTCGTAAAATTCGATGTTCGCAGCGCGTTAATAGACAGTCTTATCTCGACCCACGAATGGTATAAAAATTGCGGAAAATCGAAAGGTCCGATATCTCACGTTTTACACATTTTTTTTCGAACGTTTTCGACGTACTTATTACGAATTGAAAGTTAAAAATTCGATGGGAGTACTCGCTTTCGAGTTTCACGCAATTTCATGGAACATTGAGAATTCGCTTTCAAACAAGATTGACTACTGTCGCAAAGTGGAAGAAAGAAAGCGGTGATACGTCCGACGTATCGATCACCAGGCGAGGAAAAATTTGAAGAAAGAAGGAAACCGCGATCGAAGTCGAGTCTCGGTCGGAGCACGGCGTCTAACCGAGTGAAACTTGACACGAATAATTGCAACGATCGTGACCCGAATATTACGTAGCATTGATTACGTACAACGTCGTATATACGTGGCTGGTGAAAAGGGCGAAATTAAAGCCACGTTTAGGTCGGCCGCGACTCGACGCAATCGATGCTTCGAACGTGCGCTCGGCGTAGCTCGCTCTCCGTTGAATTTCGACCACCGATATTTGCGTATTCGCGTCGAGAATACCGAGCAATTAAATAGAGCTTATTATTATAGACGTCGTTCGTTAATTACGTTTCCGTTGGTTCAATGAAGAACGAGGGATCGCTGCAAGAGAGTCGGTAGCTTTCCAAGCAGCGAACAGATATTATTCGACGAACGTGTTACGTCTAGCTGTCGTTCAGTCAATGAACCAAAACGTTCGACTCTTGTTTCGATTGAAATCGAGCGGTCTGTGTACTCCAAACGAGTGTACGGAAAATTGGCCTCGATTAGAACTTAAATTTCCTCGCGGATTTAAAACCATACTATTTTCCTATATTTAAAGTTGATCGATACGATACCATTGTTGAGTTCCGTCTCGTCGAGAGAAAAAGGAAGCGAAACATCTTACCGTCCCGAAGAAAATTGTTTTCCACGATTTTCCAAGCTGAATCGACTTCCATTCTCTTTTCCATTATTTTTCCTTATACCTCGGTCTAATCCTCAAACTTAAATAAGACGATGTCTCGTGTCGGGACGATCACGACTTTCCAGCATTTGGCATCGCGATACAATCGTCGAGCTCCGCCTCGTCGAGAGAAAAAGAAGCGAAATTTCTCAGCGTCGCTAGAAAAATCGCTTTCCACGATTTGGATGTCGTTGGAGAAGGAGTCGATCCTCGCCGACGCACGGCGGTAAATCTCGGCTAGGCGTCCGCGTTCGTAGGCTCACAGCTGTTCCTCGCGTTGGCCGCGCGTACCTTTGGCCGCCGTCGTCGCGACGACGAAGGGGAGGTCGTTGGACCGCGAGCAACGGTGAACGACGCTCGTCGTCACCCACCGACGCCGTTGACCGTGAAAAGAAAAGGTACCGCGGGCTCGTGTCGTTCCCGAGACATTCGCTCCATCCTGCCTCCACCTCGATTGGAGGATCGCAAGCGCGTCCTTGACCCTCGTGGGTCGTCGCCGTCTTCGTCGTCGGTCGATCGTTACGTCACGGAACGCTCTAAACAAACGTTGCACTCTTGCAGCGCCAATGGAATCGCGAAATTCCTTTGATCGACTTCGTTTAATTAGGTTGTTTCGAAAGTTCTTTCGTTTTTTTTTTACATTATTTTTATGAAAAACTGTCGGGAAAAAAGGAAATGATACAGATGGCGCCTTGCGACGGTTTGAAAAAGATAAAACCGTACAGTGGACTTTGGTTCGTCTCGATGCAGTAAAATAAAATAGTAAATAGTAAATAAAATTAGTGATTATAATCGTAGCATAATATCGAGCAACAATTTTCTAATAATAATACTTGGCGCGCGTGGCTCTCCAACATATGGGTCCATTTTTGTGGCCTGTGACTATAGTCGTCCGTACCAGCGAAAGGGTTAAATAAACGTAGAAACTCGAGTACTCTCGATCGCAATTTTGCAACTTATAGCATAGCGCGTATTTACGAGAAACGTCCACTGCTCGTTAACCTGGCATTCGTGTATTCGTATACGCGGCAACGCTTCGATTAGTGTCCGAGATACGTTCCCAGTAAATGGACCGGAAACACCGTTCTACAGGGTGGTTAGAGCGTTGCACGCCAGCGTATGGAAATACGATCCTGATTAGATTAATTTTAATATACACGTATACGTAATGAGGATGTAATATAGAACTGCAGGTAGGCGGGTAGGTAGGTAGGTAGGTAGGTAGGTAGGTAGGTAGGCAGGTAGATAGGCTGTTGCTCGGCTAATTTTATGGATTTTCATTAATTCTTTAATCTTCCAATAAAAGAAGCGCTCGTCGACGGTGCAGGAATTCCCCATTGGAAAATGTCATTACGGATACGTTGGAGAGTACGGCTTTCGTTTGGCGATGGTAATCACATTGACACTCGAAGTACTCAAAATATCCTTCTTAGGTCTAATCGATTCGTCCAATCGATTCATCCGTTTGGTTTGTCTCGATAACCTGCAGAGTCGATACGATATTGTTAAATATAATAAATTTATACATAAATAACTTATAATAAATAAATAAATTTCTCCGGAGATTGCGTTGTTGAAAGAAGCGGATCTTGGAACGCGCGACATCGAGTAAATTGAGAAGAGTAGCGCGAGAGAAACGGACGCGTGTCGTTAGAGAGCAGCTTAAGGACGGCGATCGTTCGCCCTCGAGAACGGGTTTTCACGGCAAGTACACGACGACGACGACGACGACGACGACGACCGATATCGGCGTCTCTTACTTTACGTTGGACGTTAAGTACGTTCGTCCTCGATCGTGATAACCCTCTCAAAATGCAGGGAAATTCACTATAAATAATTGAATGGCTAACGAGCGAACGATTTGCATATCGATGTTTTCGAAGGAACGTTGGGAAGGTGGGAGGAGGGGAAGAGGGGATGAGGGGATGGAACAGCGAGGGCGGCAAGATGAAACACCGGAAGAAAAACCGGTCGATGAGCTTATCGGGTTCCTAACGACGCGAAATTGCAAATTCCTGCTTTGCGTTTTATACGCGTTGCACGTGTATAAAAAAAATTCGTGAAACGCGTTCGGTCGACGTCGGTCTGACATTTGTTTTGAAAAATACGTAATCGATGATATAAAAGCTTTTATTATTATTTTGCCATTGTACGCTTCGAATAATAAAGATACTGCCGTGGCGTCCCGAGAAAAACACGCGATTTGGGCGTGTTAGTGTTAACGAACGACGAATTCCTAGAATATTCTCGCGAGACCGCGGAGAATTTATTTTCCGCTCGAAAATGCGAGGTGATGAGCGACGCTTCGGAAGATCGACGACACCGGCTCGAAAGGAGCGTGTCGACTGTCGACGCGATCGAGCTGAAATTGCCCAAAACACGACAGAGATTTACGCGAGACGTATCGCGTTTATCAAATCTCTGCGAGTTAATGGTCGTGAGAACCGAGAGAGTACGTAATGTATGTACATATTATACGTACGTAACTTCATAATTGTATAAATTAGATGAATACATATTGCGAAATTCTCTACCGAGTCTTTCGAGCATTCCCTTAAATATTAAGTCATTTCGTTTGTTTATGAAAAAACGAAATTTTTGAAGAGCCATTTTTTGATAATTGCGATATCTCTCTTTCTCTCTCTTTGTGTGGGGGTGCATGTACGTGTTGTACCCTTTGCATAACTTAGGTTTTTTCTCGCTATCTCTCCGCTCTGATCCTTCGAGGGAAAAAAGATGGAAAATACGCCATGGAAATACGTATCGCGTTTCTCGAAGCGATCGACTGGCTAGCTAGCAAAGCGCATCAGCATCTCGCCCCCGCACTTTAACGCCTCGACGAACACTCGATCGATTCTTTGTTTACCGGAAACTCGAAACTGCCTTTTCAGCTTGTTCGTCGCGTGCTCGTCTTCGAGAGTCTCTTCCTTTTCTTTTCTTCCCTCGGAATCTTCCTTTCACGCTGAGCGCGTGCGCGTGGGCGAGGCACGCGCCGATGGCTTACCACCATCCTATAAATTTCTCTTTCTTCCTTCGTTCTCGTCTTTGAGCAACTCTTCGGAGAAAGGTAGAAAGAGAAAGAGAGAGAGGGAGAGAGAGTTTCCGTATCTCCTTTTGCCACGGCTCGCGCGCACGCAACATATCCTCTCCCTTTCCTTCTCTCTTTCGCTGTATCTTCGATCGCTAACGTACTTGAGATCCTCTCGTCGCTCTTCTCTCCAACCGAGTCTTTCGACTCGATATCTTTGCGCGTTCGTTCGTACCAAGTGGGCCTGGCTGTTTTTTTATTTTTAATTATCTTCGATTATTTTTAATTTTATTCGCTTTACTTTTCAATTTATAAAGGCTACGTACCCGATTCAAGAGCGAATCGACTTCCATCGAAAAATCCTTCGACAAAAATGAGAAAAATGTGGTAAAATCCATTCTCGTTTCTTCCTCTCGATGCAGGATGATTCCATTGGCGAGCAGACGGAAAACAGCAGCTGCTATTTTCCCAAGGACTTCGAGATGGAGAAACGGAAAGAAAGGAATCTTCCCATTGTTTTATATATCAATGCCATTCGTACCGTGTCTCTCGGAGCAATCGCTGTGGCACGAGATCGAAAACATGGCTGGAAGTCGCGTAACCGTAACCGGGACGATGAGTTAGCTCTTCGAAGTGTGAAATTGGATTAGCGCCACGCTGGAAGCGCCTTATCGATCGAGAAGCGGCTCGGTTAAAAGGTCAAAACGAAATCCCTCCAAAGCGTTTCGATTTCGTTCCTCGGGACGAATAAATCTTCGTTGGCTTCCTCCTGCGAGGTCTCGTCGCCTTCGCAGCGAGCTGCGTGGAAAATTCGTCACGACGTTTCCAAGAGCTTCTTCGTCTCTTCTTCCTCCTTGCGCAACGAGAGACGATGGCGCGACGCGCTATTGTCACCGTAAGCTTATGGAAATTTCTTATAAAAGAACGTTTCCTCGTGAGCTACTTTCGCTGGTCAAGGATCGCCAGTAACAAGAATTTTCAAACCATTTCGCTACGGTTTTACGCAAAAGTGAAAAAAATCGAGCACGCGCGATATTCGTCATTCCAAGTCTTTCGTCGATCTTGTCTCAAAAATAAAAACAGCAATTATAAATATAATGATACAATTATAAATATAAAAATACAAACTGGTTTATTTGATTAAAAAAGTCGTTTATATACGAACGATTTTTAGGATCTTTTTGTAAGACGATTTCGACCCGTGGCTCTCATAAATTATTGTTGGTTGTTTCGGAGGTCCATGACACGGCTAAACGAAGATTCTTTCTTCCTCTCCGCATGAGAGAGAGACCGAGTCGTGCCTTCTCTAGCCTTCCAAACGATCCACCTACGTCCCGGAAAGAAAGAACGAAATAATACGCGCGAAGGGAAGACGCACCGTAATCGCGCCTCCGTCGTTCGGCGCGTCCCTCAGGGGCCTGCGGCGACGGCGAGGAGGAGGAGGAGGAGGTACCTTTTCCCGTCTACCGAGAACCCGAGAGAAAAGTGGAATTACTCTTTTGTCGCGTACAAAGGAGAGAATACCCTCTTTTATTACCACGAAGACGAACGCGTACCGTCGGCGAAACGCCCGAGTGATTTTTTTTCACACGATCCGTACACGCGATCGTTGAAGTTACGCAGCTTCGCGCACGATCTTCTTTTTCCTTTCTTTTTTTTTTTTTATTTTTCTTCGAGATTCAACGATGATCCTCCTTTTACAACGTACGGTCGATCTTCTTTCGGCGTTGAAAGGAATTTTCTTTTTTTTCCTTCTTCTTCTTTTTCCCTTACGCTTTCACGGGAAGCCAAGAAATTAGGGGATCGAGGAGAAGCTATTCGTTCTCGTTATTATCGGGTGAGAACGTATCCGATCTTTCAGGCGATTCTATTTGGTTGGCGATTAAGCGATCGCGGACTTTGTCAAAAAATGGTCTTGGCACGCAATTTTAAAATTCCTTCGTCTTTCGTTTGGTCTCGAAAGTAGCGTATTTTCGTTTTCGTACTAGAGATTACGAATTGCCCGATACCTGTCCTCGAAGTTGACGACGTAATACGCGAGCGGCACGATGGAGGTTTCCCGGAGTACCGTGAGAGCAGCTCGCACGATGGACTACTAGTGAAGAAGGAGACGAAGGAAGCCAATAAGGATCTTCCTTGAAAGGAAAGGATACCGAGAACCGTTCGCTTTTTGGACGACGCTGCAACGCGCCCGTGAACATTCTCACGAAACGCCAGCTCGACGAAAGCTCCTTCTCTCGAGTGATATCGTTATTAACCCTTTCGCTACGATGAGCTTCGTTGTCGAGTCCCTGACAAAAGTGGAAACATTATCCGCGTTTAAGTTGTTCGGAAAGTAATTTTGTTTTTTTTTAACGAAAAAACCTTATTTTTATGTTTCTTTTTTTACGCTGCTTTCATTTTATCGTCATATTTTATTTATGCTCCATAGAGCATTTAATAAGTAATAATTGCGATTTCGAGACTCGTATCCGTTCGTCCGTATTTCTCGTACGGACGGTACCCCGAGGCGATAATTCTCATTCGATGGCCTTCGAGACGTCGAAAGTTTCGTTGAAAATTTCGACGTAAACGAAGGAAGAGAAGAACTTGCGCTATTTTCGTCATTTTCGAATCGCTCGTTGGAAATTTCTCCTGGCGTAGAAATCTTGTTGGTCTCGATGCGACACCGCAGCCACCGCGAAACGACGAATTCGAACGAAGGAAAAAGAAGAAAGTGGCGAACGTACGATAACGAGGTGGAGTCGCGCTTGGGCGCGGCCATGTTCGCGGATGGGATCGCGGATGAAATGGCCGTAGGAATGTAAATCGTGGCTCGTTCCGATGCGTTCGATCGTCGATATCGCGTAATCCGGGACGTTCGTTCGTTAGCTCGGCACTCGTAATGGTCGAACTGGAGAATTTTTCGCGCGCGTTCTCCTTTACGATTCGCGAAAGGCGTGGGCGAAGTGCCGCCGTCTGCTTCGTAACGTCGCTTTCCACTTTCGCGTTTCCCTTGCATTCCGCTGCGGCGAACTCTCCGTTATTGTACGTCAGCCTCGACGCGGCTGTCTCGATCGAGTCGTCGATCGTATTTTTACGGGTCCGTGGGAATTTTACGATTAGCTGTTTTTCACTCTTGCGGAATCGAAGATCGTATGGAGCGTTCGAAAGTCTCGCGAGTGAACATTTTCTCGAGTAAAATATATATTACGTTGTACGATACAAACCGTACCGCGGCTACTCTCCTTTTTTCTTTCTCGAGGTTTTTACGGTCACGTTCGACAGGCGTTAAAATTTCGTTCATTCGAAGTCTCAGAAGATGCACTTTTCAGGCGATAAAGCTATTTATTCGCGCTCTAGATATTCTCCGTCCAATACGAATGCAATATAATATAATAAAGTGTACAAGTCCTAAGGTATACTCTATCGTTTCGCGTGCAAGAGATTTTTCTTCAAAACGTTCCTGATCGATGCTTCGCTCTTCGTAACGTTTCATTTTCTATGATTCTATTCGTTCTTTTATCATCTTCGATCTTCTTCTACTCGCTTCTTCCTCTCCGTGGCACTCCAATTCGAGCAAAATCGACGTCGCTTTAAATTGTAAAAGCGTCGTTGAATGGCCGCCATCGACGTCATCTCTGTCCGACCTTCCGTCTCGTCTCGTCTCGTCGGTCGATTCCACTTCGTCGTCCTCTCGACGAATTTACGACCGTCGCGAGAAGAGTTTCGTTTCGAGTTCGCATTCTTAAATGTCCGGCGGTCGAACGGTCCGCGTCGGCATCGATTTCACCGCGAATTATCGTTAAATTTCGAAGGCGACAAGAAGGGAGCGCGATAATCGTAACTCGTGGTTGACTTAGCAAGAAACGAGCTCGTCCTTCGCGCGCGTTACAGAACTGCCCCCCGACCGGATAGAATCCGCTTACTCGCTCTTCGTCTTCGTCTTTCTTCGTTTTTTGCGGCTCGCCGAGGCCCCGGACGCGTCCTACGCCTATAGTTTTCTTCCTTCCTTTCGTTTTTCGACTTCTTTTCATCCCTTCTCCTTGCACTGCTTTTTTTCTCGAGAGATCCGTTCTTTGTTTTATGTTGTTTTTATGAAAATCCGTTGAGGGAAAAAACGAAATTACTTGCCGAACGAATAGAACGAGAGCGATAAGTCGGGAGGGCGACGATAGCCGATGTCGATGGTAGTTAAAAGGTGGCGCCGCGCGCGCTGCTCCTATAATATATTAACAAGTTTTTATTTAATTACCGCGCTGTCACGGAGTCATTACGCTCGGTAATAACTTTATCTCGTTGGCGTCTCCATTTAATATCGCTTCTCTCGACGCCCTTCAGCTTATCTCGGCCGCACCTCCACCTACCTACGAAATATACCGGCATAAATTCGTCGGGGAAATTGCGAGCCTCCGCGATCTCACAGCGCTCCGTCTTCTTCCTTTAAGGCTCCACTTTCTTCCAGCCTTTTTTGTGTCGAGTGAAATAATCGAAAAAGCATCGAACTTTCTTAAATGTAAGTGTAGCGAGGAAAGGTCTCGATACTTTATCGACTATCGGATATCGAATTTGTTATTACCTCGATGTCGTTAAATTCGACCTATTTGTAAACACGCGGAACCCTTCGACGAGCGCGGAGCTGCCTTTCACCGTACCACACACGAGGGGGTGCCGCTACCCTGCTAATTATCGCCTCGTCTTAATTACCGTAGGCGGAATCGAGGCCGAATCGATCTCTTCGCGTCGTATTCGTCGTTAGGATCGCCAAGAAACCGTAGAAACGTGCTTCTTGCGAAGCGTTAGTGATACCACCCGTACCATCGAATGAAAATTACCCGGCAAACTAGGCTCCGCAAGGATATTATCTCATAAACGTGCTTGTGTCTTTGGAAATTTAATAGATCCAATGTCTTTATCGTAAATAAATACAACGCATCCGCCGAGAAGGAAAGAAAGAAAGATAGAAAGGACGATAATTGGAAATTAGGTATTAGGTTGTTCGGAGCGCTTAATCGATATGCTTCTAAAACTTCGAACGGAAGGAGCGTCGGTCGTTCGACCGTGTCCTCCTCGGCCTAAAAATCGAACGTTTTGCCGAGCGTGAGTGGAGAAACGCGCTCGAGGCGCGCTTTTGTCCCTCGGAGTCGCCCTAACGCGCGTACGAGCCTCGAGACAAAAGGGCACAGTTACTCCGAAGAGCGCGTTCCGAATGCGTACGGAGCTGCGAAGGAGAGCGGCCGCCCTAGCTTCTTCCATCGTGCTTCGAGTACGCACACGCGGCTACACGTAAATACGTTCCGTATTCACGAGGCGCTGTTACCGCTTACGCGAGAACGCCGCCGAGAGCCAGCCACGCTCCGTCCGACTCCTTCCTTCGCCTCGACCTTGGGCGCCGTGAAAAGCCTCCTTCGCATTTTAATTCTATCTCTTTGTATTTTATTTTAAATCGAATTTTTTATTTTTTCCGATTCTTCCAATCGAAAAAGCCTCCGCGACGAACGGAAAGGGATAATAACTTTCAGCGTATACAGCGTCTTTTCAAAAGTTTCGCAGAGAATATTATTATCAAAAAATGATTATATTACTATTTTTTTTTTACTATTTTCATTTTTACGCGAAGGATATACTTGACGATAAGGAGCGATTTTCAATCCGCGTACCGATCGTCTTTTTATCTTAGCCGCTATCGTAATTAAGTTTTAACTAAGAATTGTAATAACGAACGGTAGAAATCGTTCGTGGTCCGCTAATTTTTTCAACGCGCTCGATAGCGTTAGAAATCGATAGAGGACGATGTTTCGATCCTCGAGGAGCGATTTAGCTCGAATAGACCGCCCGTCGAAATTACGTACGAGGAACATTATTCGCAGGAGCACGAGTATAACATCGTCGTTAAAAGTAACGATCGAGATACAAAGCGATTCCCCGGCGATAATACCAGTCGCGAAGAACGACGAATCACAAGCACACTTACGAGATAACACGATAAATATCTCTTCGATTTCCGTTAAAGCACGCGTCGACTTGTTTAACAAACCGTGCCTAATTACCCGTGTTATTAATCCTCTTAGTGCGACGGACCGATTTATCGGCTCGCACGTAGACCGTAGTTAAAAACGGTATAATTTATTACATCGATCGCGTAAGAATATCTAAAACGATAAATTCATCGTGTTTTTTCCCCCGATGCGATACATTTTATTAAATTACCTTTCGCATTTCTCGCTAGTACTCATCGAGTGTAATGTAGCACGTATATTAATTAATTAATAATATAGATATAATATATTTATTTCGAAAGCGCGAGAAATGGAGCGATACGACCACGAGATAACGTCTTTACGAGCGCCAACCGCAGTCGAAGTGGTCGAGTCGAATTTTGTCGAAAACATGGTTACACGAGACGCGAGTTTATGGGTTTATCAACCTACGCTGGTGTACTCGCTCGCGACAGATGCGCGGTGAATCGAGTTCGTCGTATTATTTTCCTTCCGGACCAGAAATCGCGTTGAATTTGGTCCGCGTTATCATCTCCCTGGATCTTCCGTGGCAATAAAACCGTGGTAATAAAACGAGTTCCATTTTTCTTTTGCAACGTCGTTCGTCGCGACGATTCGCCAAAGACTAAATGTCGTGTCGTTCTCGCTGTTTCTTTCGGGTTATCGTTGCGAGTGAATAAAATTCACGCGTTCATCGGCTTGGAAGAATCAAATTTGGAGCTTACGAGATTCGTCGTAGCGTCGATCGTGTCATCCACGAGTCTAAAAGGTTCGTCCTACGGCGTCCATCGATCGATCGATCGGTCCGCAGGACAGACCTGGCGCGCCAGGTAGCCGTCGCATCGAAATCGATCGAGATCGTCGAAGGGATCGACGTTTTACGCGGAATCGAATCGGTCAGCGATCTCCGCTTCGAACGATCAATGAGACCGCGTTGCTTCACGTACGCGTTTCTTCCGTCGACTCGCTCTCTCTCTCTCTCTCTCTCT
>JAITYT010001454.1:293807-303830 GCA_025433975.1 Liostenogaster flavolineata
TTCTTACTTCCGATCGCTTCCACTCGCCATATTTCTCTCTCTCTCTCTCTCCCCCCACGTCATCGTGGCCGATACTGTTGCAGTCGCCGTGGTTGCACTCGGCTGCTGCTTCTTTTTCTTCCTCTTTTTGTTGTTCCTCGCAAAGCAACCGCGGTCACGTTCCAAGAAACCGGACGGTATTTTCATTGGGAATCTTCGGACCGTCGAACAACGAGCTGCCTACTGGTTTCCACTGACAACGACGAGGAGATCCACGATCGCGAGTCTTCTCGATTCTTACCGCAAGCTCGATGCGTCTGTGCGCTTCTTTTTTCTTTATCGCGAGTTGGCGACGTTGCGTCGTTTACTCTGTGGCGATCGTGGCATCGCAAACCAATAGGTACACACGGTCCATCCCTTCTAGTAACCGAAATGAAAAAACAAACGATATTTATTCGAAAGATGCTAGAAGGGAACGTTTCGATGATGCCTGCCCTCGGCCTAGGTGAAAGACAGCCGAACGCGATCGATGGAAGGAAGGAGAACGTCGGAAGATGTATAAACACGCGTAACCGACCGAGGGCACTCGAGAGAGAAAGACAGAAACGAACAGGAGTGCAAACGGTAATAAAGTAAATTCCAGCTCCGATAAAACTTAGCAACGATACGTACGCAGATCGCGGATTCTTTAGTTATAATCGTCGTTCATTATCGTAATTATCGCGTAGTAGCGGTAAATCATTATCGTTTCGTGCGAAGTCAAGGTGTCATTAATAACGACTAACCACAAGCCTCTACCTCTCTGCCTCTCGATTCTATCGATTCTTTGCGTACTCCGTAGATTTTTCAGCCTCTTTTTTCCTGGCAGGACGCAATTGACTTTCACCTCGAAAAATATTCTTCGCTTCGTCGCTTCGCATCGAAGCGCGAACGTCGAGCAGAAGTTCGTTACGATCGACGTCACCGTCTTGAGTGTTTATAGTCCCCTAGTTACGATATCCGATAAGTGCGTTTAGTCTATGCACTATAGTTCGTACACTCAACGTTTCATCGTTGGACGTGTTCGTGGTATTTCGAGTATCCTCGATGTTTCTAAGAACCTCTATTTTTATTCGAGTATCATTTCGTGAGTCCGTAATGACAATTAGAAACGAAAGGTCAGTTAATACGATACGAGGGTTCGTAAATGCAAAGGATTCGTTAAACCTTCTTTCCTCGCTACGATTGCGCGCATTTATTTCCTCGAAAGCCAACAAACTTCCCTCTGCTCTTCGCGGAACCTCGAGACACCCTAAGACGCGATAAGAGATCGAAAAGCGGGGCTTTCCCGTCTATTTTCCAGATATCGCGTCTCTCCTTCGTCCTAACTTGCTCTTTCGTCGCGTCGCTCTCTCGTTCTCCCTCCGGCAAAAATAGAGAGTAGTAGCTCCATTACCTGCCATCGATCTTTTCTCTCTCGCTCGCGGTCGCTCGTCTCGCTTCCTTCGAGCGCGAGATATTCGTGAGAGGAGCGAGGAGAGGAGAGGAGAGACTCCTAGCCGACGGGAGAGAGAGAGAGAGAGAGAGAGGAAATAAGAGGACCGAGAGACCTTCGAGATCAGGTTATGCTAACTGGAGTCCCCACCGGCCTACACGTATCCGCTTATAATTCCGCATACGAAGCTACGGCTCGGCTCGTCCCGTCTTGTCTCTCCTCTCCTCTCCTCTCCTGTCTTGTTGGTAGGATAGTCGCGCGCGCGCACGCGCGCCGATTTATGCGAGATGACGAAGGGAGAGGCGAGACTGGCGCGACGCTCGACCGCGACCGATTCGACGACACGATCGCGCGCCTGCTTCGCTGCCTATCTCTCATTTCGCGTACGTACGTACGTACGTACGTACGTTGCTCCGATCTCGTGGATTCGCAAGATCGAGATGAGAAGAAGGCGAGAAGAAGTCGGGAAGATGCGAAGTGGGCCAACTTGGGCCGATCGTTTTTAATCATTTATAACTTTGATGGGGTTGAATATTTGTAAGATTTATAATAGCTGTACAGGCAGTCGAAGAGCGAGTTAAAATTATCGAATTTTATTAGATCTATTTGTCGAACGCTGTTAACAGCGACTAACCGAGCGCCGTAGAACGAGAAAGCTCTTCGCCACCGCGACCGAGGATCTTGAAAATTTCACGCGTTCAAAGTGCTCTTTGTTCTTGACGCACCGTAACGAAAGGGCTAATAACGCCTTGATATCCGAGTCCCTTTACCTCGCCTTTACCACGTAGGCGAGAGTCGGACGAATGCCACGAAGTTCGCTCACGACGGTCGACCGACGTTTTGAAACGAGGCGAGGAACGCGGCAGCCCCAGAAACGGAGTCGTCTCGCGCGAAGCTGAGCGCGTTAAACTTCGAAGAAAGCGAAGAACTGCCGCGGAGCTAAAACGATCGATCGAAAAACAGCTAACGAGAGAAGTTGCATTTCAAAACTTTCATACGCGATATAATTATTAAAAGGTTATCGCTCGATATCGCGTTACGATTATTATTACTATTTTTATTCTCGAGACCGTGTACACTGTCATCGAAGGGATAGACGCGAATCAGTTTATCGGACACATCTTCGACCGATATCTTATTATTGGCGATTCTTGACCAACGATTTCGAGGTTAGCTTATCAGGAGCGTTTTTCCGTAAGAAATCCGTGACGACGATGTCGCTCGTCCTCGTCGAGACTATCCCCTCCCTCCTCGTTCGGGTCGAATTCTGGCGTACGTGCTTTATCGCTCCGCCGATGCGTTATTTACCTGGCTTCCCTTCCTCGCCTCCTACCACCCGCAAGTCTCGAAGCGATCGACCGATTATCCGACGAAGCTACCACAGACTCCATGGAAACTGGCGCGTTACGTAGAGGGCGAGGCGCCTCCGACTCGTCGACTCCAAACCGAATCGACCGCTTCGTCTCGGCGATCTTTATTTTTCCATTTTTCTCCCTTCTCTGAAGGCGGTGGTTAAAATTTTGCTTGCTTTTATCATCACGGCGAAACCGTAATTTCCAAGTCCAAGACAATTTTCTTCTTCAACTTTTCCGTTGGAATATTATACATATACGTATACGCAATAGCGATATAAGACGACATCCGCAAAGCCGCTACAATGGCGTCTGTAGTCGTACCTAAATATTTTGTCTTTCGTCCAAATATTTAGCGTTGTGACTACAATATAAATATTATAGATTATATTGTATTATAAGTAACGTTGCGAACGAATAATCTCGTAAATTAAGCCGTTGTTAGTCTCTTTTCAAAATCCGTCATCCATTTATCTTTATCGCGCGCACCTTAAGCCTCTGCCGTCCTCGTGATTTTCCGTAAACGTACTTCTAATCTCGTCTCCAGTCGTCCGTCGAATTAGTGACATTTCGAAAGTTAAACAGCGCTATCGCGTGGCAGTCACGAAGATTCGACGGAAGAATATCTTGAACGAGAACGTCGTTGCGCGATAATACGCGCGTTTACCCGACTGAGAACCGCCACGTCGATTCATCTTTCACGTATTTCAAGAACCGAATTTGAATTTCGAACTCTCCGAAAATCAGATCTCCAGAATCGAATTATCAACATTTCTAAACGAAAATGTTATAAAATATTGTCCAAACGTTGCTCTTTTCTACGCTCAAAAGTTCGAATAAAATAACGTAACCTCTTGACTCGACCAAGAAGAACGTCACCCATATGTGTGCATCGCGTTCTTAACGACAACTGGATTCGATTCTAACATCAAAGTGTTAACGATCCAGCTTCTCTCTACTCAAACACCTCGACGCGTCTCGTCATTTTTCTACAATAAACCAATTTGAAGCGATCTTTTCGAAGTGGATAAAAAAATAATACGACAGCCTCTCGGACAGCCTGTAGCTGCAACGGATCAAATTCTTGGGCCATTGTATGGCTTCCAGCGGCCTTCAACGTCGATCTTTTCTTTTCTTTTCTTTTCGAGGCTGCTACATCTCGAATGATTCGGGTCCACGTCGACAGAATTCGAGGAAAAGAATATTTGACGAGTAAACAGACGGCGGACGATGAGGAGGCACTTCTCGCATATTTCGGAGGACGTAAAGAACGCGTATATAATTGGTCCACGAAGAATCGACTTTTGCCCGAGTCTTTCCGGCTTTCGGTACCGTGAACTCGGAGTATTTGGACAGACGCGGGGCCCTGTTATTATTCGTATGGGTCTGCCCTTCGAGGACGGTCTGACGAGGGCTCCAGATACGCCTACTCCGCTGATACTATCACCGCGTCTTTTAGAATCGTAAAAAAGTCAAGCGGCATGCCCCAACGCTAACAGATATATATATATATATATATATAATCACTCGGAACGTTTAATTCGATTCATCCGACGATTCTTTCCAGAGGTATCTTACCGCGTACATACCGCGGCCATAAAATAATTATTACGAGCTTCGCGAAGATAACTTTGTTATCGGTGGATATCTCGACAAATATTTTAACTCGCGCTTTTATTCGGAGTGATCTATGTTCCACGAACATTCGTCTTTTCCCCTGAAAATCATAGCGTTTCCATTCCAAACGTATAACAATTATTGCGTACTTTGCAAGGATAAATAAATCGTCAGAAAAATCTCAAAAAAAAGAAGAAAAGTATTTGTTCGTTTCATTCGAAATAATCCATGTCCTACGAACATGCATTTTCTTCGAGTGACGACGAATGAAAGATGGATGGATCCACTACTGCGCACCCGAATCAAAAAGATCGTCGACCGAATGGTCAGCAGCCGGTGAAAGTCTGCGTTACCTCGTTCTATAAAATCGTTCTACAAAAAAGACATCGAAAATTTAGAGGAGCGTTGGAACGAATGTATCGCTCTTGAAGGAGAATGCGTTGACGAATAAAGTCGAATTTCTAAACAAATTTGTTCTTTTAGTTAGACCGAAGACGCGATTGAGCGATGCGTTAAATACGGTTCATCTACTCTCTCTCTCTCTCTCTCTCTCCCTTTTCCCGTGTCTCTCCGAGACACACGATCGAAGACTTTGTCTTCAAATCGGCTGAATATCGGTCGTTTCTGCCGCCGCATTACCGGACGAATCTCGTATGCTCGCAATCGCGTTTGCATTTGATTTCGTCGCCGGCTGTCACGACTGCGAAGTACCGTTTGAATACGCGGCTCGTTTCGTGCCTCGAAAGTCGACGAGGTATTTTGTTTCCTTTCCTTTTTTCCTTTTTTCCCCTTCTTTTTCGGGAATCCTTCTCTAGCAGCTGCTTATTAATATCGAATCGAAACCCAGGAGCTTCACGGTGTCGACGAAATTCGTCGAATTCGTTCATTCGGCCACCGTTCTTCTTTGCCAATTTACCAGGTCGTCTTTAGTTAAAATCTTTTCTACTAAAATTAGTAGAACCTGCGTGCCCCTAGCGTGGCGCGATCGAAAAAGAAGACTAGCGCATCCTTTATAAATACGATGCGAATGCGTGTTTGTCTTCCATTGGACGGTTACACGGCCGGCAAGAAATTTACGACGACTCGCGAGGTACTTTCATCTCCGTCGAGAATCTCCGTTATCGGAAGAAGTTCCGACGACCGTCATCGTGAAAACGACGAGTCGTCGATTTCACTCCGTCGTTTTCATCCTCGTTACCGTTGAAATCGATCGTCGATCACCGCGAACGCAATTATTCCTCGGACGGAAGATCGCTTCCTCGTTTTCGAAACTCGCGATCGGTCTACTCCAGTCTTGGCCAAGTTGAGCAAACTGGACGAAAGGCACGGACAAGAACGCATAAAACGTACGACGTAAGCGGAACGAGCGAAATAATTTTCTTCGCCAAGTTTTACTGACACGGGAAATTCCTCGAGTTTCTACGCTCGATAATTAAGCAAAAAGGATTTTTTCAATGGAAAACGCTCGCTTCGTTCTTCGTTTTTCCCCCCCCTCGAGGGATAAATATTTGTCGATTCCCATGAAACGTATCGAAAGGAGATGGAAATTGGATTACCGTGCGGGTTGGTACTACGATCGCTTCGCTTCTACAACGATCCGAACAGCGACGGACGGGACATTCTCCCCGAATCACAATTTGCATCACGTCCGATTCCACGTCAAGTGGTTAACGACCGGAACGAGCGCCGAGATTTTGAATATGTCGCTTTAAATTCCACGGTGATCCAACAACCGACGAATACGTCTCGTCGTCCGCCTAGAATTATTCGTTGCGAACGTAAACCTCGCCACGAGGGAAAACTAAATCCATACCTTTTCGTTCTATTTCCGTAAGAATGTTCAAAGTCAATTACGATTTCGTTATCTTCGTCTTTTCTTTCTCCTCTCTCTCTCTCTCGTCCTTTCATCTGGTGGAACGGTTAAAGTCGCTCGCCGAAGCGTCCTTGTGCGCGTAATCCTGGCAAGGCGCGTTCGTGCCAACGTCCTGCAGATGCAACGTGCAACGTGAAATAATTAACGAGAAAAAAGAAAGTACGTCCAACTAATTATTTCGCGTTATCGAAATGCAGGGCTTCGTATGCGAAGACCGCTTTGAAAGATACCGCACCATAGAGAACTGTAAAATACAATTTTTACACAAAAACATTGCGTAAAGTTTAAAAAAGAATTAACAAATGTTGTTTTTCCTTCGTAATCTTGCTCGTTACGAAGGGCTAAAAGCCGTGCGCGTTTTCGGGACGCGCGATAAAACGCAGTCACCGTCGATGTCACGATTCATAAAAAGCGGTGCACGGCGTATCGACGCGACCGATAAAACCCACGCTCGACCCGAAGGAATCGCCTTTACGTAATTCCTCTTTCCTTTGCTGTCCGTACGTATCGCCGAGATCGACGGCGACTTCTTCGCTACCGGCAAATATCGTCGACTACGAGAGAATAGGTCGTAGGTGTGGTGCGTTGTTCTACGACCCCCCAAACGCTCGTGCGTCAAGATTTTTCCGATATCTTCGATAATTCGAATTCCTACGATACGTATCGGTAATGTTAACCCGTTGCTTATTTTAGACGTAATATTTCTCATAAATTGGCATCCTGGTGGCGTTTTACACGATAAAGCGGAGCACCGATCGTCGTTTGCAGTGCGCTTGCCCTTCGTGTCGACACGAGTACGTTCCTACTACGGCTCTTCCGCGTTTAAGTGCATCGCGCGTCTACGTCGCGCTCTCTCTCTTGTTTGCACCAACGCACCTTCGTTTTATCTTTAGGCCACGATTAAGAAAGACGCGTCTCCGAGATGCGATAAGGAAGCGAACGATGCACGCACCGCCTGCAAAAGGAATTCCTTGCCAGCTCTCCTTTTCTCGCGCGCGTAATTACGATTGTCCGATTTTTTCCCTACTAACGAAATTCTTTCTTATTCTCCAAGGTATCGAGCGAAGAAACGAATGGAGAAAGCGTTCTATGGCGTCGCTTCGATTTGCCAGTCACCTGTTCGTACCTCGAGATCGTTAGCGCGACGATCGACCGTCGCGAGTCGAATGTAACTGGATCGAATCGACGGCTTCCGTTTCGAGGTCGGTCGACTCGATTGGGTCAACGTCGTCGCGAATTCTCACGGTCGCGCGAGGTCGCTCGATAATCGATTTCGAGACGGCTCGTGCGTGCAACGAAGAAGAGCACGACCATCTCGTCGCACGAACGCCGCCCTTCCATTACGAGGTCTTCCCCGACTATCGAAACGACGAGCCTCCGCTTCTTCGTTCCTTGGATAGTTCAGGCGCGAATTTCGATTAATTATACCGCTTTTTCCTCCAGATCGATAACGAATCAAACTTTCAGTTCCAAATCGAACGTTTCATGCTTAACAACCTGATACTTTCTTTCTTGGACGATTCTAGGCGGTTTTCGAAGGCGCCTTGTGCGCGCGGATGGACCATTCGTATCCCTTCGAGTCATTTCATGCATTGGGCTCTTTTACGAGCCCGTTACGCTTTCGGAGTACCGTGTTGCGAAAGGATTGCCTCTACTGTTTCCCGGGTCGTTGATTTTATTACGTTTTAACTTCTTCCTTGCTACGACCGCTACCGTACAACCGCGGAATTTCGTTGTAACATCGGAGGCGATCGATTTTTTCCTCCAACTTCGGCCAGACGAATTCTTTTACTCTCTTAATACGAATTGATTTACTCTCTTTTCGCACAGCGACGGACAACGTTTAATATCGTCCTCGAGGCGTGATCGGAATCCTATCGCGTCGCTGTCTCCAGACGAATTCCAAGAAGAAACGCTTCTGGAATCCATCGAGGGACTTCCTCAAACCGAGATTCGTTTCATCGCTGTTCCTGCGTTTCGTGCGTTTCGCGATGTCAGAACGTCGCCTCCTGCATCGACTGGCGCGCTCGCGAACGAGAAAACGGCCATTTTATGCACGAACGCGACGTTTCCAGTGACGTTCGGTTATTTATCCGACGTCCATATCTTTAATTTTTTAAATTTTATTTTATATATTTTTTTACTCTTGTCGTACGCTTCGTATATTTTATATTTGCATATCGAACACTCGTGTTACGAACGAAACGTTAGGTCACGACGTAACAAGGTTTATTCTAAGACGCCTTTCTTCTTCTCTTTCCTCAAATCCATAAATTTAAATTCGAAACTCAACGAACGATAGGATTTTTGTAGACGAGACCGAACTCTTTGATCGTTCTTTCTGCGATGTTCGAAGAAAAAGAAAATGAAAAGCGATCGCGTCTCAAAAGCGAGCGTTAGAGTTCCTACGAACCCGTAGTACCTTCGTGTGCACAAATACCTCGAGAGTACTCGCATAGTCGAGATAATTTCGTACACACTTGGCGTATCCAATTAGCAACGTACTCGAGGATCAAAGACCACATCCACCTTTTCCTTCCCTTTCTCTCACGCTCCCTCCATCGGTTGCCCACTTATCCTCGAGCTTCCCTTCCGCGTTAGTTAGCCGACCCACGAAAACGACGAAATAATTGGCAAAGAAATCATTCGTGGGCGAATAAGATGCGTCGTTTAAACAAATTTAAACAATTTTCCCTAACGTTTCCACGGGGCGTGAAAGAAACACGCTTTTAACGAACGATTTTAACGCGGTAACAAGCGCGATACGAAGATGTTCGAGCTACTTAGAGGAATTATGAATCACGCGAGCGCGGATCTTAAACGATTACGCACGAGCCATACGTCGAGAGCGAGAAGTTCTTCGATGAAGATCGACGATGAGTTTCCACGACATCGATCGATTATCGCTAATCTACGATGGAACGATTCCGTGAAATCTTCCAATCACGCTTAAAATCAATTTTCCAATTTATCATTTACCATCGCAGTGGTAACGGTTGAATACGTCAGAGGGATAAAATATGGCGAAGGCTATCCGGCGTTAAAGCGAAGCTTCCATCGCCTCTCGTCGTAATAAGGAAATAAATTTCGTCTTATCTCGTCGCGCCTCCTTTCGTCTCGCTTCGATCAAACGGGCAAATTCAAAGCTTCCAAAGCGACGGCCACGTGGGTGGCTCGATTTTGCCTCGCGATGATCTCGTCGGTTACCTCTTTCTCTCTCTCTCTCTTCCCTTTAAGCACTCGTCCTTCGTCCTTCCCATCGAAGCGCGTGTCAACGTTAGACGAGGAAGAGAAGAAAGCGCCTTGTTTCCCTCCGTTCGGCCATTCGTCCTCGCCACGTGTAACGTGGGTGGATGGACGATTCTCGCGAGTACGCGATAATTTTCGAAATTGGCGAAAATACACGGCCGTGACCGATCGTCTTCCTCCGATACGTTCTTCTAACCACCGACGGTGTCGTCGCGTATTTTTATCCTAATTGCCGGATGGGTTTGCGATCGAAGTCGCCGAAGATCGTTCGAAGGGAATCTTTCTCACGCCATTTTATTCGTACTTAGCTAGACGGCGAGGAAAATCATCCCTTCGATAAAAAAATAGTGATTATAAGTTTTTAGTAAGTCGAGCACGTTGTTTTGGCACATTGTGAGCGCGTCGTCGGGTGAGGGTCAGTAACGTTCAAATATTTTGATCTTGTTAGAGTCTTTTCTAGATTCTTAAAAAAAAAAAAA
>JAITYT010001454.1:334590-349543 GCA_025433975.1 Liostenogaster flavolineata
CGTGTGTGCCTTTGTACGTACGCGCGTACCTATCCGCCATTCGCACGACGAAAACGGACGCGGAGAACGCGACCGTATAATCAATCCAGACCCGGGATCCATGTCGCTTGTGGAGACGTCGAACGGCCAACGGTTCGTATGGTGAGATTGGGAAGATTTAGGAGTGGACTGTACGCACAGCGAATACGCACGGGCACGGTATTTGTTTAATTTCTTTCTCCTTGTATGTCTACGAACAATCGCACCGATACGACCGCAAGTATAACGACAACTGCCTCTCGCCTTGCTCCCTGCACTGCTTTTATATCCTTTTCCCCGACCTACCCTATGACCGGTCGTACGGTCGTCATTGGTACACCAATGCCAGGTATCGGTACCGATACTTCGTCGTATCTGGCTGTGATCGATAGCCAATCCTACAGTATCACGATCGAAATTACATCGCGGGGATTATCGAGAGCAGTTTTTGGATGCGTAGTCTATTTTACACGCTTACGCACGATTAACGTATCGTTTTTCCATTTACCCGTTATGTTTTATGGGAATGGCAAACAGCCGACCGTCGAAGTAGTTCTCGACGCGTCGAGAGTCGTCAGGTTTTTTCTTCCTTTTTTTAAATTCCTTCGCATATTTACGAACCAAAAACGTTCTCCGTGGTTCGTTCAATATGTACAAGGATTAAACGATGAACGCGCTTCGAGAGTTCGACTAGTTTCTCGGAACTTTAAGGTACGAATTTTCTTTTTACTGCACTTTTTGTAAATTAGGAGATACTTTTATTGACATCGCGAGTAGTTCTTTCAAGATGTCCTTAAGGCGTCTCGAAAATTACGGACGTCGTGAAATATTTCTTCGTTAAACTCTACGGGTCACGCCCTAATTTAATGTTATAAAGCAAAGGTTGCGCGTGTAATAAAGGGAGAGTTAAGCAGGCGACGCGAGGAGATTCACAGACCACGTAACCGAGTTTCCATTTCGTTGAATCGTAGCTGCGCCATCGCGTCCTTCCCTCGTCCTCGTTCTCGTTCTCCTTTTTACCCGGCCATTCTCGGAAGAGCGACGCGCTGCTGGAGGCTAAGCAAGATCGTCCACCGTGCTCCTTCTTTATTCCAGGGTGGTCGAACGCGTATCGAAGAATTTTCCGATCGTGATTTTATACGACCGAGTCTTTCGAGGACCTTGTCTGAAAAAGAAAAATAATTATAATCGTAACGTAATATCGAGCGAGAAACCTTTCAAAGCACGGATACGCGCGTGATCCAACTTTCGAGTCTCGAAAGGCTCGGGGAGTAGGACTCGGAGGGTATCCGATCGTGGCGTCACTCTCATCGTCCCCGTTTGAAAGAACGCAACGATATCGTTGATCGCAGATCGAGAACATAACCAGCGTGACCAGCGAGATGTCGGGAGTGGCCATGTGTCCTTACTCGCCTCACGCCAACGTCACCGCTCTACTGGCCAGAGGTCCTTCCGGTGGCTTCTTCGCAGGCGCTCCGACCGACTTTTCCGGCGCCGATCCTGCGATCTACAGAACCCTGGCCACGCCGAACCTCAGGACCCATCACTACGATTCAAGGTAAAAAGGAGACGATGGCTTATTAGCATCCGACAGCCATATCCAATTTCATACAGCAGTTGGTTCGATTTGCTTTTTAGGACAAATGATCCTACATCATTTGTACGCCCGATAAAAGATTCCTTCCAGTTCTAAAAAATCAATAAAAATTATTCGACAAACCACGAGTTTTCGTGTCAAGATCTTGAACATTTTATTTCGTATCGATATCTTTAAAAGATTCTTCGAATCTTACGCATTTATAGTAAACAATAAAAAATTATCATGCTCGCAGCTCGATATCGGAGCTTCTCTACGAACCGAACGATCGATCGTTTCGTCAATTTCCTCGAGTATTTCCTTCGATCGAATTCGTTCGGACATTTGTATCACGTCGAACGTGTATCGGCCCGTAAGAATGGTCCAGTTACTTTCGAACGTTGCGATTACCAAAATGACAATATCGAGTCCTGCATTCCGAAAGGATAGCCAGCCTAACGATTCCACTCAGAAATCCATCGAATCTCTTTCAGATGGTTGAACGATCCGCAGTTCGTCGGGAGCTTCGAGACGGAGGACCACGTCTATTTTCTATTTCGCGAGTCCGCCGTGGAGTACATCAATTGCGGCAAGGTAAGAAACGAAGGAAACGAGAGAAACCGTAGAAAAATGAAAGGACGACTTTCGCCTGGCCGTCAATGGGAGGACTGAAAGGGAAGGAAGGAGAGATCGTCCGATCGGATGGAGAGAGAGAGAGAGAGAGAGAGAGAGAGAGAGAGAGAGCGTCATCGTCGATACGCCATCTCCTCACGACCGTTAGAGACCAACCTACGTCAGCCGTGTAATCGATCGATCACGATAGACAAGGACGCAAACCGCCGTGATCGCCGTGACTTCACCTTAGGGATAAAAGTCTACTACCGTAACCAACTAACGTTTCAAGCGTTTCGAAGAAAAGAATCGCCTTTCGCGAATTTCAAAAAGTGTACTTACGTCTGTTTATCGTAAGCATCGGATGAAACGTTCGCTCGGATGGCCGACCAACAGCGGCACCAGCAACTTAACGATATCGCGTCGATGAGTTTCCCTGCACGTTCAAGATCGTACGATATTCCTTTGTGATTACGCGTCGTTCCTGAGAACGTAGGAAAGGATCGTAAAGACGCGCGGCGCGTACCTCCTCTATCGAGGGATGCGCCTGGGATAATTACCGTTAGGAGAAGCTTCACGGGGCAGATCCTATCGGATCGCGAGAGATAGTCCCATTAATTCTAACGTTTAGCGTTTGCCCGTGGGCGTAGAAAAATGTGTAATCGGTGGGTTTTGTAATCGCGTAGAACCGGCCAGCGTCGAACGATCGTCGCGATCGTGGATATCCGTTCGATGGATAGGCGTTCCATCGCGCTCGTCCTACCGGATGATCAGCCAAGATCGTAATCGTCCTTGCGATGCGGCCGCGTCGAAGAGACGTTCTTGCGATCGATCCTCATTCTCCATAGAGTGCTGCGAACGCGTACAAGAATTCGGCCTTTTCTTCTTATCTTTTCTTGGTGTTTCGAAAGATGGCGTCGTTTCGAGGGAAAATAATTCCGGTCGTTTATCGATCATTCTTCATTCGCCATTGCAGAAAATATACTCGAGAATCGCACGCGTCTGCAAGAACGACCGCGGAGGTCAGATAATGATGAAGGACGTGTGGACGACCTTCAGCAAGGCCCGACTGAATTGCTCCTTACCCGGCGAATTTCCCTTCTATTACGACGAGATCCAGGGCGCGGTCTACCATCCCGAAGAGGGAATCGTTTATGCGACCTTCACGACTCCCACGTACGTATAATTCGTTGGTCCGCTTCGTCCGAGGAGTCTTGTATTAATCAATGACCTGTTTATGTCTGTGCATAAATCTCACGAGGAGAGAAATGACGGTAATTGCAAATGAACTTGTTCGATTGGAACCCTGTTGGAATGGAAAGTTCGTTCTATCGATGATTCGCGCGCTTCCTTACTCGAGCACGAAATCCTTCTCGTTCGCGAATGGATCCAACCGATAGCAGCCACCGACAGACTCGTTAACGGTCTCAACTCGAATCGTTAATCGGTAGAACGATCGGATCGTAAAACGTTTGCCTCTTTTGCATTCTTCCTTATTATTACACGTTTGTACGTTTCATTCGAAAGATTGATTAAGAAAACATCGAATCTAAGAACACGATTCTTTGATGTATTTTTAATTGTAAAACTTCGGTTGTATAAAAATAAGATAAAATTCGTCGATTCGTGTTTGGCTCGAATTTTTAACCGTGCGACGTACTACCGTTCGCGGTAAATTACACCCTGCTTCGAAGACCTCGAAGAAACAACATCGATACCTCCGTTACGAGTAGTGAAATTGCAGGCGTATTGGCGGGGCCACTGCTTACCATTCCAACATCTCTGTATGTGTGTGTGTGTGTGTCGTATTATTAGCAAAGAGACGGACCAAATTTTGACGTCGTTGCGTCGATGTGCAACTTCCAAGCAAAAGATCCTTCTTTTTACGAGCGGTAAACGCGTTTCATCGTCTACGGAAAAATGGATCGATCGCGTCTCGTCATCTCGCTCGTTGACCTTTTTCAGTAACGGCATAGCCGGGTCAGCGATCTGCGCCTTCAACATGTCGGCGATAACCGCGAGCTTCGTCGGTCCGTTCAAGCATCAGGAGAACTCGCGCGCTGCCTGGGAAAGGAGACCGGTCTCTCATCACAATCGGCAGCATTGCGGATCTTCGTCGAACGAACCGCCGCATCAGATCCTGGACAATCAAAGATATCAGCTGATGGACGACGCGGTTCAGAGTTCGACGCTCGAGCCCCTTCACACCGTCACCTTGGAGAGGTTCACGCACATCGCCGTGGATATGACCCCTACCAAGCTGCATCGCGGTGTAACCGTGTTGTACGTTGCCACGACCAGTGGCTTGATCAAGAAGATATCGGTGCTGCCCAGGACCCAGGAGACCTGCATCGTTGAGGTCTGGGGCTCGTTGCCTTCCACGCCCATGACCTTGCAGTTCTTGAAGGACACTCAGAGTCTCTACATCGGCACGGAAAGTGGTCTGTTCAGGTACTCGTCTCGATTCTCACCACGTGCAATCGTTCGATTCTTTCTTTATCGATTTTCGTGCTTCCCATTGATCGTAGAATACCGGCCGTTCAGTGTCATCGTCATCGGAGTCGTCAAGCGTGTCTAAACGCTCAAGAACCCTACTGCGGCTGGAACGAGCACTTGATGAAGTGCGCTCAAGCGCCCAAGCTGAATTATCTGGCGAATCATTGGCATCAAGAAGTGACCAAGTGTCCGGTCTTGACGGATCCGGTCGACGGTGGCTGGAGCTCGTGGAGCTCCTGGTCGTCTTGCCAGCATGGCAGCGGAGAGCAAGCGGGACACGGCCATTCTCACTCCCACGTGCACGATCACGCAGAGGTTGGTTCTTAACGTTTATACGTAACTCTATCGAACTTTCTATCGTTCCATTTTCTACGTGTCAGGATCGAGTTTGATTTAACGCGTTTGATGAACGCGTTAATAAAAACAACGATATCGTCCACGACGTTCTTATTTTATCGTTAAGAAAGAATTCGTCGTCGTTAGCAGATCACCGATACTTGCCAGTGTCAAACCAGAGAATGCAACAATCCACCGCCGCAACACGGCGGTGCGAGTTGCACGGGTGCGCGCGTCAGGGTGACCAATTGCACGGTACACGGCGGTTGGACCGCTTGGTCCGCTTGGTCAGCTTGCTCGCAGAATTGCGGTTTCGCCATGAAGTCACGCAGACGCACCTGTACCAATCCCTCGCCGGCGTTCGGTGGTCGGATCTGCGTTGGTCACGATCACGACGATACCGTCTGCATCGATCTGCCGCCCTGCCCCTCGCCAGCCAAAGTCACGCCAACGCCTCAAACCGGCCAATGGTCTTCTTGGGGCGCGTGGAATCTCTGCTCGCGACCTTGCAACGGCGGTAATTTCTCTGCTCTTTTCGGAATTATTGAAACGCGATAGTCCTGCGTCTGTTTTTCGAATTTCTCGCCTACGCTTTTAGACTTTCGATATAATTATTCTCTAACAGGTATACGAACTAGAAGACGAACGTGCGACAATCCGTCACCCAGAAAAGGCACCGTCGAATGTCCCGGATGTGATTTTCAAGTGGGTATTCAGCCTCCCGATACACCGCAAAGAGAGTAGCTTCGATACGTCGTTCCTACTGAAACTTTTCGTTTCGTCGTTACAGGTGGAAGAATGCAATACCCAACAATGTACGGAAACCAAAAGGTATTCCAGCTGGACGCAATGGTTGGCGGTGAATGCGTCGTTGCAAAACGGTAACGTGGACTACGTCGAGAAACGTTTCCGATTCAGCTGCAGAGCTCAAACGGACGATCCATCGAGCGTCAGAGTGCAATTGACGAAGGAAGAGGAAAGATACTGTCGAAACGACGGATCGTGCTTGCGAGGAAACGGTAACGTCGAAGTCCCCTCCGAGGGTGGATGGAGCGAATGGTCGCCTTGGAGTCTGTGCGACCATCTTTGCGGAGGAGGTTTCCAACACAGAGTAAGCGTTTACAACGTAATCGCTAAAATCCTCCTGAAAAGACTAATTACGGGACTAATTATTTTCCTTAGGCGACATTGATTTTTGTTCGATCGAGGCCCAAGAGAAGGAATACGATTTCGAAAAGCGATGTTATTGTAATTTATTAAAACAGGACAAACGAATGTTAAATTCTTTGCCATCTTTCAAGCTAACATTTAGGAATCTGGACGGAGCGGCAAGCAAACCGGGCTGGCACTTAACGCGTTAACGAATCGTTTGACCAGATTCCTTTCGATGCTAACCATCCATCCATCCATCCATCCATCCATCGATAATCCTAAGTTTCTCATTTTTCTATTCGGCATCGGTATAACGTTTCGTTTGGTTACAGATGAGGCAGTGCGATTCCCCACCGTGCGAGGGTACCCCTATGCAAACTAGAACGTGCAATGTTCATCCATGTCGGCCGAACGGCAACGCCAATACGGGCGAGAGTCGATGGTCCTGCTGGTCGGATTGGTCCGAGTGTTCGGTGTCGTGCGGCGTCGGTGTACGCACCAGATCGAGGGAATGTCTGGGAACGGAAAGCTGCAACGGACCCAGACTAACCAGGGAAAGATGCGAGATGCCCAGTTGCGAGTCGTTGCGAGGTTGGGACACGTGGTCTCATTGGACACCGTGCGACGGCGATCGTCAGCAACATCGAAAGCGTCAGTGCCTTCAACACGGCATCGGAATGTGCCAAGGACCCAGTCGCGAGATACGCGATTGTCTCTCGGATTGCATGGACAACGGTGAGTTTCGTCAGTTTTTCGGACACTTGGCAAAACTCTCATAGGCGCTTTGGACTCGCATCGATGCGGAAATACAGACTGGGCCAACTTCACCTGACCGTTCTTAATAATCTATTAGAATTTATAGTGGCTACATACATCGTGTAATGATATAATTTTTTCAAAAATATTAAAATTATAAAAGTTCTTTGCATCTTACATCGGTCAGCCCAAGAAGATTTTGTATACGAGATGTTTTTTCCAAGCGTACGACGCGTTGTTGCTTATCTCGATTTATTTTTTAGACGTGAACGCCCTACCGTCGAGCGTCGAAAGCGCGGGGATCACCATCGGTGCTGTCGTCGGCAGTTGCATCGCTGGTTTCTTCATCGGTCTGGCTCTAACGGCTGTGTTATGCTTCTGCTATTTGAAACGGAAAAAACCACGCATACCCGGAAGTCCGCACTACATCAGCAAGCAGAATCCCTACGTCACGGTCCCATTGAAGGAGGTAAGGCTTTTGTGCTCGGTTTCTCTAGCCGTCGTAGTTCCGCGTTCTAACGAAGACGCGTACTTTTATATTCCGATCGACGCTTTGCCTGCCACGTTGGTCGTATGTGACGCCACTCTGGGCCAAAATCGTAAGAGTGGAATGAAAATCGATGGTCGGTGGATTTTGAACGTAACCGCTAATTGGAAAATACTTTGAAATCGTTATTGGAAATCTTGCATTCAGCGGTGCACCGTGTTGAAAGATTTTAAACGTAAATGTGGCTCGTCGATAGAATCTGGGCACTGTTGCAAAGTGTCGAACTCGAATCGCACGTCGGCTCGGTTTCTCGTTAGAAACTACCACGTAACTGGATTTTACGCTCCATAGGTATCCGCCAAACGACAACCCAGTTTCTCCGGCAGCACCAACGGAAACGGAACGCTTCGTGGAAAGAACAATCCGAACGTGAACGGCCTCGGAAGTCCGAAGTTGTATCCCAAGAGTCTCGATTACGAGTCCGCCACTTTGAAGCGAAACAGTCACGGTCAGCAACACATACGCGCCGATCTCGATCAGGACAAGTACTATTGAGCCAATCGGCGCGCGCGTCTTCGGTTTTTCTTCTTTTCCTTTTTTTAATTCTCGGCCGAAGGTCGATCGACGATACGACTATTTTAAATAGTATTATAAGGATCGTCGCGGTTTCTCGTTCGGCATGTCCGTCCCTTTGCAAGCAAACGTTTCCGGATTCGTAGGGTCGCTATGAAAGGGACCAAAATTAATCGGGGAGAGTCGGCGTGTTTCGCTTCGAAACGGTCGATCGTGGACGCGCGACGTCGTTCGCACTTATCTACTTAATTAAGCTAACGTCGCTACGAAGATTCTCCTTCGTCGAAGAGAGGGATCGTCGCGTACAGGGCGACCCAATCGATACCAACGATGCGAAAAAATTCATCGTGCCAACGATTTGGCTCTTGCCCTGAATTTTGTGATCGGCGCTTTTAATAATCGAAACGACCTAGAATAAACGAAACGACGTAACGCATCACTCGATAAGTCTTCGGTCTAACTAGAACAACAATTTTTTTTTTTATAAATTCCACTTTATTCGCCAACGTACTTTCCTTCAAGAGTGATACATTCGAGGCAACTTTTCAAGGCCTTTTTTATAGAACGATATTTTTACGATGGACCATTCGAGTCCCACTCTTAATCGATTTCCCCGGTGCGGAGTTTCCATAACGCACTGTTTGGCTTCGACGATATTTTTCCCCGTCAAGAAACAATGTTTAATCGACGCACGACATTCTTTTTTATACATTGTCTTGAAAACTACAAAACTTGGGTCACTGAAAACACTGTGACCTGTAAACTAATTGTCAGAGCGTCATGAAATTTTGACACGTATCGTTTGAAGGATGGTCAAGAGCGTTGCCATACATGTGTCAAATCGGAGACTTATCGAGTGATGCGTTAGGAGATCGAGTTATGAATTTACTCGCGACGCGAGAAACGTCGAACTCGCTGAAAATATCGCGACTTCGTCATTTTTCTACGTCGAATGGAAATCGACGCGCGTAGTCGAATCCGTTATTGAAGGCGACTGTTTTCTACGAAAGATTATATAAAGTTTATTTTTGTTTGTATATGTATATACGAGAGTGAGAGAGAGAGAATGTGTGTGTGTGTGTGTGTGTGTGTGTGTGTGAGTATTGGATGAGTTTGTTATTCGTACTCGCGCGCGTTAATGCTATTCGGTTGACAATGATCGCGCTTCAGTATTTCATTAATACATCTGTATAAAGTCTCATAGTTAAATCATTACTGTGTATGTAAATCGAATGCGCGCGAAACGTTCGTAAAATATTTATATTCACGCGGCAATATTCATGCGTTGAAAGTTCATAAGAGGCGAAGGTAAAACGAAAACGTGAGCTACGACGATGATCGATGATTCTTCCATCGCTGACGGTATCCCTTCGTACGAGAGAGAGAGAGAGAGAGAGAGAGAGAGAGAGAGAGAGAGAGAGATCGTCGAATCTTTACGAGACAAACTCAACCAATACGGTGGGCGCGCATCGTTCTTTTTCTTTTGCATTTTTCTCTTTCTTTCTTTTTTCTCTCCCTTTTTTTAACAAAACGACAAATGATTCGAGTCGCATATCGAATGACGTAGTGCCATGAATTGTATATAGATACGCGTTTTCTTAAATAGTAGCTTTAGGACTGAATGCACGCATCGATGTACATTTGCGCATATCTCGCGGACATCGCGCGACGGTCACGTTTCATTTTATTGGCTCACATTGAGTCGCATGCGCGTTTCGCGTTAACGCGGATGAACGCGATCATATTCGCCGTATCTCGATGGTACAACTACGACGATCAGGGTGTCAGGGGGTGTACGATGAAGGTCCATTGTCTTCCAAATCAACATGAGATTTATCCTCGAACTTTCACCGTGCGAAGGACATTCGCTTCTTTTAACTCTTTCGCTACGAGCTGATTTTTTTGGCGTGCGACTCCGCGATCGTACGTTCCATACCACGGCAACCTACTTGGAGCGATTATAGTCGCTCCAAGTAGAAAGGAAGACGCGAAAAAATTATCACGTAATGCTATTAGAAAATATAACTCGATAATGTAATTTCGTATGGAAAGTTACAAAGTCATACGTCGCAAAGTGTCTTGTCGTTGCGGATCATTTTGAGTACAAACGACACACAGTTTCTCCATCCGCTTTTTCCTTTTATATTCGCGCTAGTGCGAATCACCGGGAAATCTCTACCAGTCGGCCTAAGAGGATATTTATCTTTGTGCTTTGTCTAAAATCGTCTTTACGGTGTTTCCGTAAAATTTGTCGTATCGATCGAGGATGAAAGCAGCTACAGAAATATCTTTGCGTGTTTCGTATTTATATGAGAGCGATATGAATCGCAAACTGCGATATCTAACAAATAGAAAAAGTACTTTTTATACCATTTTATCGATTCTCTGATGGATTTCGTCGTCGTGATGGATGGGCGTCGACAGCGCCCATTAACGAATTATAGTCCGCTGTACATTTGGATTTGCGTATGAACTCGCTATTATGGACAATGAATAACGAATAAACGTCACGATAGTCACCGCTCGTAGCGAAAGGGTTAAGGTAAACTTCGATAACGGCTTGAACGTGTACCAGCACCGTAAGAATGTCATGCGTTGTAGCATTATGTATCTTTACAGTCACGTCTGCGTGTACGCGTTGATCTTCCCACGAGATCAACGGATAACACGATCCTTAGCGATAAGTGTTCGACCGCTCGATTCGCGGCCTATATTTTTGCATATCGATATCGTTGCCATTAAGATAACGTACGGGTGAACGACGGTGAATATTGTATCAGCCCCTTCCTCCTCCCTTTCCATCAACATTTATCTCGCCAACGTGTTTTAAATAAAGACAGTATTTCTCCAGTTATGTCTCGCAAGAAATTTTCACTCGCGATAAAAAGAAAACGTTAAGAAATTTACTGGTCAGTGGTATCTATCGTATTTATGTGTCTACGCTTTCGTACAATTGTGATACTAACCCTTTGCACTGGAGAGGCGAACATTTTTTTGGAAACTGAAATCTGGCCAATTAATTCCTATATTATCCGTGAACTAGTGAAAAACGGAAGAACGAAAGGTCACTTAAACGCTTACAATTCTTACAAATTTTGGTAAACCGATTGAAAGGAGATTTTACCTCCCGCAAGATGCCGCCGTTCCGAACACAGCCGGACCACGTTCGATAAGACAAATTGTTAAATCTTGTAAAATAAAAATAGTAAATAGTAAATTCCGAAGAAATCAAGCTAAACGAAAAGCTTCGTGTGGTTCTCGCAGGCTGAAAAAGGTGACAGACGCGAAACGGTCTACTACCGCGATACCTTTCCAGATAAAGCAAAGATGCACCTTGCATGATTAAATTATCGCACAAGACGGAAATACAGAGCCTGATATCACAAAATTCTATTTCTAAAGGTGCAAATATAGATAACATATTGAAATATATCGTTTTTGTAAATTACTCTCGCTACCTCGTCCGATCGAAAAAGTCATCGAGCGCAAAGGGTTAAGAGAGAAATTTCGAAGATCGTAAACTCTTAAATGAAAACACATCCGTTAGAATTAAATCGCTATTTTTAACGCATATAAAAAATATATTTCACTTCAAATAACAAAGTATCTTTCTGGTTATATCGACAAGTATTTCGTTGGAAAGCAATAAGCTCTGGATGGATTTCTTCGGATCCCTTTTGGGCTCGGGTGTCTCTCCACTTACGGATTAACGGACAGACCGACGTAAAGACTCTACTAAAGAACGCCGCCGATACTTTCGATTCGTTCGATAGCGTGGTCCATGGAAGATCGAGTGGGTGGCGGTTGGCAAGTAACCACCATACGAAAGAAATTACCGATATTTTTGTGATTTAACGGCGTATAACCGATCATTAAACTCCCATGGAGAATCAAAAGTTCTTTGATTTTTGTCGTGATCACGTACAATTTGCTCCACCATTCCTTGGATTCTTCTTGATTCCTCATACTCGGCGGTATGTACCTGCGACAGGACGAATCGTTGAGTTACTCACTTTCTCGTGAACCGATACGTGCAATCGGTAAGATGCTATCGCGTATGCAAAGCATTTCACCGATCAGTTTCTATAAAAATAGTTCCTTCCATCGTTAAATTTATAATTTCTCGACCGATCGAAGTATAGATCGTAAGTAAGATATAATAGATCGCGTACCAAAAGCAAATGTTAGAGCATTCGTAACTCGGTATAACGAGTCTAAAGCCTTCTCGATCTTTTATTTGTTCGAAGAAATACTGGGCCGCGGACATCGCTATTTCCACGGATTTTCTGAGGCCGCTAGTACCTCGTGCTTTCCACATGAGCCAAAACTTCAGCGCGTCGATCTTAAACATCACAAACGCGTTAGACAAATCATGACTATTTTCGAGATAGCATATGACAATTTTGTTAGCTTCTATAGTATTACAAATATTTAAAACAATTTTTATACGATAAAATCAGTCTGTATATACGTGTTTACGTTATAAACGAATTGAAAGATATTAGATAAATTATTTTTTGTAGACATTCATAGAAATATGAAATCTATAAAGTACGAGTCGATATGTGAAATTGCTAATCGCAAGAGAAAGAATAAACAGGTTTCTGAGCTGACCGACGTCAGCCCACGAAAAATTAGTCTCACCTTTCTACCGCATTGAACGCTTTTGTCGCCAGTATCCCAAGACACGTCGTAAAATTTATCCTGCTGGAAAAGATAGGTGGCTTGGGCGCAATTCGCCTCGTGAAGTATATTTTTCCCCTTTACTAGGAACAAAGAACACTGAAATGGCGCTCCGAGCATCTTGTGTAGATTCCAAGATAGTGAGTTTGACCTAATCGAGCATAAATCACGTGAATCTCTGCATTCGAAAGAATTGTCTGCTTCATTTTATTCGTTCTTATCCTTAAATTTCGTAAAATCGATTATTTCTGATCTATCGATTCGGCATAAATGTTCCAAACTTTGTGAAATACGAGTCCAACGTACTATGATGGTTTTAAAATAATAGCGAGATAAGTCTTCCCGAATATGCTCAAATTATATGCGGTACATATCGCATATATTACGTATCCTAGGATTATTATCTAACAACAGATAAGGAAGTTATTACGTACAGTTCAATCCCCTTCAAGCGGTCACGATACCTATCCGACAGCAGCAAAGTGCCTCCTAGACATGCCTACAACAATATTTCGTTTAAATTTCTTTAATATCTGCTCCTTCGTATTTATACGAACATCAACGTGTAGCCACAGATTCTCCTGCTTGCAAATCGCCGCTATTTCGGGAAGCGGATCGAAAGCACCAAGCACCGTTGTACCACAAGTAGCATTAACGATAAACGGTAATTTTCCTTGAGCTTTGGCCTCCTTTATACCTTTTTTCAACTCCGCGGGCAACATTCGACCCAAATCGTCGGATTTTATCTAAAGTACAAAGATCTCGTAAGTGCATCGTGCATCAATACCAGTTTTATCGATCGAGTTTGTTAGCAAGATCCTTTCGTTGATGTATATTACTTTTCTCTTTTATTTCTTTTGAAAAAAAAATGAGATACCGTTACGAACGCTTCGATCACCATGAACGTACATTCTGCATTTCTAAAAGTCTACGGTATACTTTTATAGGAATACGACTATAAATATTCTTCTAATTTAGTTTCGTTGACAAACGTATAAACTCACCTTGTAAATATTTTCGGTACCGAGACCTAGCCAATGCGCACCTTTCGTTATAGAGTAATGGCTGTCCTCGCTGGTAAAGCATACCAATGGTGGAAATCCATAAAGTCCTTTTTTCTTGATCTCCGGTAATTTTTTGTATCTCGCCAATACCATGCCATACATATTAGACATGCTACCGCCCGGGCATAAGATTCCATCGCCATCCGGTAAAGAGGGATATCCTACGAGATGCAGGGTCTTCTCTATCACTTCTCGTTCGATCAACGTGAACATTGGAGCCACCTCGAACGTATATCTGTATGGCGGGTCAAGTAAAACAAATACGTGACTATTCGTTGTCATTCGATCGGGACAATTACAGATCTTTCACAGTTCGTCGCCATTTCTACTAAATTTCGCTTGCTGAAACGAAGCGAATGAAAACACGGAACGTAAACAAAGTCATATTTTTCGAACCAAGTAAGAACGAAATTGCAAGCCCAATTCGAATAAAAATATTTTGTGGCCGGTACGTTGTGCGTAGGTAGCGTCTAGTGGCGAGTGACTACAGTCACCCCGTAGTGGCGAAAAGGTTAAGAAGAAGAAAACGAATAGAGGTAATGTCGAAGGTACGAAAAGAGTCGGTTGAGTGCAGAGCAAACTATATAATATAGTTTCTTCCGACCTACCATCTCATCTCGAATCCTTCCAAACCTACATTCTGGTGAATACGATCGATTGTTTTATGAACGATCATTAATCGGACATTAATTTCTAAATATATTGCTGTCTTACTGGCTCGTGTTAAGGACGTCGGTGAGCCAAGAACCTGCTATTCCGTATTCATCGACACCGGCATAAAGTTGATTATGGAAATGAGGACTGGAGGTTTTGACAGAATAACGGATAACCTGCCGTATTGCCTGCTCGATTTCCGCCTTACTAGCCGCGTGCTCGCTTAATGTTATCGACACTTTCTCCTGAAAGATAAAACGAACCGATGACGTTAAATATAACGAACACTGAACTCACAGAGTTCCTTCGTTGAATTTGTCTTTTAAAGTAATTGTTACATTCGCCTTCGTGAGATACGTATTCTTCAGATAAAAAACGGAAGAGTTCCCTTTCATTTTTGCCTGATATAAAAATTTTAAATCTTCGCTATGCTTCGGAATTATATAAATACTTCTCAATAATTAAGCTTAATCACGCAATTAGATGTATTCCTACGCATCGAAAGATAAATAGATGATATTCGGTCCTCTCTCTCTCTCTCTCTCT
>JAITYT010001454.1:363464-374749 GCA_025433975.1 Liostenogaster flavolineata
CATCCGATTGCATCCGATGTTTTGTTACGTTCGTATCTATTAATAATGCGAATTGAACGTTGCCATTTCTGTGTTTCGATCATTGTAAAAATTAATCGGTTATTTCGTGCGAATCTTTGAATATTACGGAAACGGTATGCGATATTATTATCATCGTTGGATGGATGTCGATTCTATAGACTCGGCGATTGAATCGCGCGAATTGATTTCACTTGCCTTTCGCAGAGACAAATGGTATTGGATTATTCGTGGAAGAAATAGAAAGATAAAATATCTATTTACTTGTCATGATAATGAGATGTTAAATGTGTAAATTGTAAATACAACAAAATACCGCATGAACTACTTTCGGTATGTCTATTCTTTGACAAGTCAGTTAATTGAGGATATAAATAAATATATGGTAAGTAATTCTTCGAGTAACGTAATAAAAAGAATATCGTTCTTTTTTTTATATTCACAGATTTTACAAAAGATTTATAACGACATTTTTCCTTTCAAATTATTAACGCTGTATTAAAAATATGTCGTATATTATAAAAACCGAAGTAAATATTTGGATGACCTGCTTCAGCTAAGATACCTCGTATACTGTCTGAAATAACAACAATAAAGGATAAACGATAATCACTTTGAAAATCATACGTTACATAAAGAGTAATAAATTCAGAAGGTTCTTTAAGAATTATTCTTAATCTCTTTTGACGAATTTCTTTACAATTCGTATCATTCGGTATAGAATATGCTAATTCAAGACTTTTAACGTTAAATGTAAAAGGTGAACGAAATAACTTAAATAAAATTGATTTTCAGCTTAATAATTCAGATTTAATAATTCAGCTTTAAAATCGCCAAATTTTGTAAATAACAATAACAGAAAAAAGTACTGATATAACAAAGTTTCTCTATAATATACAATGTACAAAAATGTAAAAGAAGATGTGTGAAATGCGTATTCTTGTACGAGTATTAAAACATACGAATAAATAATCATTTCATTTTTTGTCTTTCCAGACCAGCGTCTCAAACGATTCCTCGAATGTCCGCCTGTTGTAAACACCGGCAGACGTTAAAGTCGACTCATCCAAAGTATCCACTATCTTCGCCAAGCTGACAAAGGTTCTATCGTACGCTTCTTTCATGGTGTGCTGCTGTTCCTTCATATGTTCCCCGGACAATCCAAAGAGTGCATAATTTGGTCAAACAAAGTCTGCAAGTGCGGGTTGGTCAAAAGCACATACAAGTCGTCGGGAAAGCGCAAGCCTATAGAAAATGGTGCAGGACCCATCAAATATTGATATGCTTCACGAATGTTCTTATGATTCTCCTTAGCGTAGTAACCAATGTATTGGAATTTACACACAAAGTCCACGAAATCATCGAACGGACAAAACGGTTGCCGGCTCACCAGCTGCACCTTCATCGTACAAGTTATATACATAGCAATAGGAAGAAAAATAAATGGTAATATACAGAGCGTATAAATTAAGTCAAGGAGTCCCAATGAGTCCCAGTCTCACTATGAGCTTCGTTCGCCTAACGACGATCGCCGCTCACGCGGATGGACGAGAGAAAGTCAAACTCTTTACGCGCGCACGTTCACGATCAAAAACTGTATCGGCATATATGAGCAAAACAAAGTTCCCGTCTGACTACAAGAACCACCCAAAGATTCGAATGCTTCGTCTTCGTAGCGCGTTGCTCCAGTATTCGCAACAATTTTCTACCTTATTAAATATTAATAGCATTATTTTATAGAACTGTAGAATAATATAGAACAAACACATTGTTACAGAGACATACTATTATATTATCACTATCTTTTCCATATAGCACGATATAACCATATGAAAGGTAGTACTTTTCTTGGTGTTGTAAAGATACTGTTTAAATGCAAATTATTTATTTGTATAAAAGTAATTTTCGAACTGTTTGTTGATATTATATAGAAGAATGATGTACGATATCTACCTTTATACATACTTTTATCTTTTATATATAAATATTATGTTCATATGGTGAAAAAAGTAGATGGTTTTACGTGGAAATCTGTATCGAGATTATAGAATTATATGTGCGAATTGTAAACGCAACTAATGCGTTTATTTTATTGCCGCACTTCAATATTTATATAAAACTTTTTCGTTATACCACGACAAATCCCTCTGTCGTTGAACAATCTCATGATCATTGAAGATCGAATGTTTAGCACACCATTGGATACGCATTAATACATCATCTTTTTCATCGTAAAAATAAAAACAGACCATTCCGTTTAAGAAAACATTATTGCCTGCGAAAGCTCCGAGAATAGAACTCTACACACTATTAATAATAAGTTATTAGGATAATAGAATTAGGTGGAATACCCTATACATATACCTATATATGTATTAAACTTATAGTCAGTAGAATGTTAAAATCTTTGTATGTAATACATACAAAATATACATACAAAATATGTATATAAGTATCAAAATCTAATAATTTGCAAATCGAAAAAATTTTATTTTAGCATTTAGATACATCTACTTTTAAATAATTATCATACTGGCTTTAAACTGACCTTTTATTATTCGCCAATCAAAATTATTATCATAGAATATATGAAAATTTCGAACACATCAAATGTGCTTCTTACGGTTTCCTTAACACAGTTTATAGTCCAAATATTAAAAATGAAATTTTTTATTTAGCGCGTTATATAAAATACGTGTTTTTACACGAAATAAAAGTATTTAAAAATTGGAACAGAAATTAAAGTACATACTTGATAAAATTATCAAGATGGAGTATGAATTTTCTTCTCCTCTTTTTTTAGTTATTGAGTTACGCGAATGAACAGTACAATTTAATTTTGTACAGTAGCTCTTTTTTATAGTATAATATATATTGTAAATAATAAATATACGAGTATGTATAATTCACACTCGATGCATTTGTAACTGGACTTATATCACAAGACTACTCAAAATATACTAATCACATCTTTTTATAAATTTTTGTTTATAAATACAATGTATGATCAGACAATATATTAAGAGCTGTTCTTCGGTCATCTGAATATGTGCAGAATCGAAATGTCTTAGAAAGACGTTGATATATTATCATGAAGTCTTGATAATAATATGATCCGTTACTAGAACATCTTCTTGTCAACTTGATTACAGGCTTTCATTCGTTCATTTCCGATTACCTTAAGATATTTTAAATATCAAGTTTTCTAATAAAACTAAATGAAACAAATGTAATAGAAAAGAATGTACGGAACATCTTAAAAGTGATGAGAAGCATTCGATGAAATGGTGTAATAAAAATGTTTACAATGTTTAAAGGCCAGCCAAGATGATTCCAGGATCTTCTACTGCATCCTTAATTTTTCTTAGAAACATTACAGCCTCGCGTCCATCGATTAATCGATGATCATACGTTAATGCTACATACATCATTGGACGAATGACAACCTAAAAATATAATATTAAATCTTCTAAAATCCGTACAGAATGGAATATTATTTAGTATACTAGCTATATCTGTATAAAAATATAATTATATATAAATTGTAGCAAAGTAACTCATATATATATACCTGTCCCTTTACCGCAATTGGTCTATCAAAGACACCGTGCATTCCTAAAATAGCGCTTTGAGGTGGATTAATTATAGGAGTACCCATAAGAGAGCCAAATACACCACCGTTACTTATAGTAAAGGTTCCACCATCCATATCTTCTACAGTTATTTGTCCTTTTCTAGCTTTATCTCCAATAGCTGCTAAAGCTATTTCGATTTCGGCAAAATTTTTATTTTCGACACTGCGAAGGACAGGAACCACAAGACCTTTAGGCGTGGCAACGGCGACACTGATATCGACATAATCTCTATATACTATATCAGTTCCATCGATTACGGCATTCACTGCAGGTTGATCTTTAAGAGCGTAAGAACTTGCTGCAATAAATGGACTCATAAATCCTAACTTTATTCCATATTTCTTTGTAAAACTCTCCTGACGTGTTTTACGAAATTCTATAATTCGACTGAAAAAAAATTAATTAAATTATCATACTCATATGTATATGTATGTAATAATTGAACAATGGTAATAATAGTAGCAGTAGTAGTAGTAATAATAATAATAATAATAACCGTAATACTAACGATATTAATAATTAACAAAGATTATAACAAATTACCTCATGTCAATTTCATTAAATGTTGTTAACATAGCACTTGTATTTTGTGCATCCTTTAAACGTTCTGCTATACGCAACCGCATTCTGTTCATTTTAACTCGTTGTTCTGTCCTGGTTCCAATTATTTCACGTGTGTAATCTGTCGGTGGCAATTGTACCTTTGCACCTTCTAAAGTCTGAAAGTAACATTTTTATGCAATAAGAATAGATAAGAGATAATATCTCACTTATAATCTATAACGATTTACTAATGAGAAAATCTTATGAATCTACCAATGTGAAGTAATTAATAATGTATCGATATATATTTTCGATTCTGAGATATTATCACATTTTTAATTATCACCTCTGCGTGTTTGATAGCAGCAACTGGCATAGATGGTTGCGGAGGAGGCGATTTAATTACAGGTGGTGTCACCGGAGGCGATACCGATGGAGCTGCGGAAGATGGTGGTGGTGGAGGAGGAGGCGGCGGTGGTGGAGGAGGCGGTGGCGAAGGTTCCGCCGCAGGCGAAGGTGGAGCGACTTTTGGTGCTGCTGCAGGTGCGGCAACGGCTCCACCAGTCGCACCTATGTCAATGGTACATAACGTTTGTCCTGGCTTCACAGTTTCCCCATCTTTAGTAAAAATTTCTTTTATCACGCCTGCTCCTGGTGCAGGAACAGTAACTGAAGTCTAAAAATATATTTGGTAGACTATAGTAATAACATATGTCGCCACGTCGCTGCATATATTTGAATACTTATTATAATGAATAAGTAAAGTATTCGAACGATCTAGTACGTAATAATGAACCGTATAAAAATTGTGCGATGTACTAGAATTTATTGAAATAATTTAATTTTTAATCTATGTTATTATAAATACTGTACGCAAACTTAAAGCAAAGTTCAACGACACATAAACAAATCATATCTCATTTTATACGCTCGAGTACTTGCAAGTAATACGTATATATAGGAAATTATACACCGCTCGAATACTTTCGTTACTCGCCGTATATAAAATTTATTATACCTTATCAGTTTCGATCTCACACAGAACATCATCTTCTTTTACTTGATCGCCAATCTTTTTCTCCCATCTGACATCTCCTTCGCTTACACTTTCTGCAAATGCAGGTACTACGATTTCTCGTATTTCCCCTAAATTGACAGAAGAAATATTGATAGAAGCGATCGATATAAGTTTCTATCTATCGTATCTCTCTTTTAATTTTATTAATTTTAAATATTATATAACCACTTACACAATACAGAAGTCGATCGTATATTCCTCGTTGGAATTTTCCAATGATGATTTATATTATTTTGTAAATATCTATACACAAAATAAATATTTATATATTTCGAATTAACCAGAAATTATTGGTAAAAATAATAATCTACTGCTACTTTTGTAAGATACAAAAGTAACCGAAGTATAACAATTTGTGTACAATATAACAAATATATATAAGTAACGAGATATATATATTGAGTCGTCTCGTATAAATAACGAGGTCTTTTCAATTGGAAGTACTAAAAGTCGGAGAGGAAGAGAATAAACTACCTGCATCGACTTGCTATAAAGACAGGTAGTAAATTTATCTTATTCTTGTTCTTAGTGCAAGTTTTAAAGTGTGCATTATTATGAAAAATAATTATGAAATGCGTTATTGCGCAAACCACATTATTTATGAGATAACCTAATATATAAATATTAAAATATTTTAAACAAAATTGACACTTCAATCTGTTCATTACTTAAACTTACAATGGTGATATCTTATCCTCCTCATGTTCCGTTCGGATACAAAATATACGTCCTATAAGAACGAGTTTATACGATTAATAACTTAGATTCTTTGTTATCCACGATAACAATAGCTCACTATCAAGATTATCAACATTTTTGGTATTTTAAGTATATCATACCATTTCTTAAGATACAGCCTTTCATTCTGGTTAACCTTACCTTCTCTATGCAAGCATCTCACAATCTGTAAAAAACGAAAAAACATATTTATTTTTTGTGTACATTATTAACAAGCAATCGTGATTAAAAGCAGATATTATATATTTACAATTGTAGAAAAAGAAATGTACGAGAAATTAAATTACAATGAAATAGATTATTCTACGTTAAAGTTACTGATCTTTTTTTTTAATAGAAAGACTACGGATAATAGGTAAAAAAGACAAAAATAGCCATTGTTTCCAGGTCGATAGAAATCGTCAGATTGGCTGGATTAAAAAGTGAATAGATTGAAATAAAACATTGGAAATCTGTGAAGAGTAAATAATTCATATAAGCTACGTATCCTTGTAGATTTAATCTGACAGACGAAATGTAAATAAATTTTGAAAAATGCACATTATTCTCTTACATAACAAATACGAAAGGTAAGAGTAGTATTTCGACAACTAGAGTTCATCGTCAAAAATATTTTAACATTGGAGTCTCTTTCATCGGAACGTGTCTATTACAATCGATATAATGATTATAAATAGGAAGTAATAGGAATGACAACGATTACCTTGGTTTGCGATACAATAATTCGCGTTATTGTATGAGGAACAAGCCGCGAATAATTAGACAGTATCGCGGCCATCCTCGAAGAGAGAAACACGCTCGGATGTCCAATTTATGACTGTAAGACTGTAGTCAGGCGCAGCAAGGCCGCACGACAGATGGTGGGAGTGTCAGCATTCGCTCGAGGATTCAAATATGTTCTTTTATTTGACGTTACTACGTTTCTCATTGGTATATGTGTACCTTAAGGGCAATGCGCAATATACCAGGCACAGTAGTCACATAAAGGAACACACCCAACGTTCTCAACTACATATTCGGTTGACAAGAAAGTAACTTCGATTTTCACAAATAAATGGCACTGCTTCTTTTTCTTAATAACTTCCGAAATTGCTAAAAATACGAAAAAAAGATCATCGGAGAAGATCCAAATGGAAAATATATAATTAATGAAAGTTTATTCTTTGCATTAAAAGTTGAGTTTTATTTGACGTTAAAAAACCAAAATTAGATTCTTACCAATAAAATATATTCAAGGTTGTTATACATTCCGCTCAGAAAGAATTCATTTTTCCTACTTTTCTCTCACAGAATGTTTGTATTACCTACAGCAACTCTACTTACAATTGTTAACTGCAAAATTAACCTAATATAATGATTTTTCATATCTAACATTTGTATTGTCTTTGTTCTATCTAATTCGAAAAAATATTTTAAATATATTTGTTCTCTCTGTCCAACTGTTCAAGTTACTTCGACTACGAGGACCGAGAGGATTATAAAATATAATACATCAAATGTCGTATACTTCAAATTCTATAAAAGTAATTACATAAAAAGAATACATAATATTATAATTACATTAATTAATAATTTCTTCATCGATTTACTTTTTCTTTCGTAGAATAAGATTTTATAATTGCATGTTCTTTTTAGGTTAACTATTTTAGTTTACAGAAAAAACAGTGTACAATACAATACTATTAAAACTTGTGGCTCTCGTTTCTTGTATTCGTATCTTGTATGGCTTATAGCACGTATATTACCTACCTATTATAGTCAAAGGACGAGTATCTTCTTTTTGTTCTTTCTTTAAAAATTAAATTTTTTTTTAATTGAACACAATATACCGGGGAAAACAAAATTGAGGCATTGGCCGCCATGTTGAATACGATAAATTACGAGTTATTCCGTTTACAAAACGAAATAATATTTTTGCACGCTTAATCCCATCGTATCTTGCATTTATTTCATTTGTTATATCTAACCGCTATCTACAACTTTGTTTCGTAAGTGCACTTTTATGGAAGAGAAAAAGATTAATCTTTGATCAAATTTGTTGTCACAAAATAAATAGAAAGTCTTTTTTATAACATTGCTATGATACTTTTCGTGATCTATATCATGCCACGCAAACAAATATCTCGCAAATAGTTATTGTTGTATACTCGGGAGAAAATATTCCAAAACAATTATCAAAGTACAACCGAATGCACCAAGAAGTCGTGGTCACTTGGCATGATATCTATAATTTAACCATACTTCCGATTACTTTGTCATCGCATACACTTAGAATAATTAAAATACCTTCGTTGTGATGGTATTCCGAGCGCGTTACGTAAATTGGCGATCAACGTATCGATATTCCTAAATAACTATTACATATGGGTAAAAAAATGATAAATATTTCGTGTACTGTAATTAAAAGATTGAATTATTGACTATTTGAATGTACAGAACAGTTGAACTCTATGGAACTGTATATTACATCATTACGATAAACACAATATTTTTAATCGATCGCGGTAGCGATTCATGACAATAATAATAGTCGCAATGACAAGTATTAAGGCTACCTATAGAATAATGATCTCATATTTGAGGGATCATGTATAATTCGACTGTACACTTTTACAACATTTTTCAATAATATTCTAATTACATTAGTTATGGGATGATCGTAATAATTTAAATCTAATTATAGAAGAATGTCACGATACGCAGGAGGGATCGCGCAAACCATTGCCATTCAAAAGACCGACGCAGCCTTCGATTATATTTATCACTTTGATAGAGTGAAAAAGTTTACTGATCGTGAAAAAAGAAATCCGTCGGCATCTCGAAGGGCGAAGATTCTCCTCTCTCGATATTTCAAGATATAAAGGCACTGTACACGTAAACATACAATAGAAGGGCGCTAAAAGCAATCCAGACGTTGCTCGTTTTAAACAGTCAGAGGTGCCTGTTTAAAAATATCAATTCAATCTTCGATCGTTAAAACGCTACATGCTTAAAATATGGAGCGTATTCTTTCGATTCTAGCTGCATTGGTCAAAACTATTTCTCTTCTATCTTACGTTATGGAGAAAGATTACTTACTACTGTACGGACCACATAACTCACGGTAACTATCGGAGGAGGAAACAATTATTTTATTGGTCAATGCCATAAGAAGTTAAGAAAACGCTCCTGTAAAGGTGGGATTGGTTTATCACAATTTGGCAGTGAATGTTTTCACGTTTAAACACAGTTTACAAGATTAAGCTACATATCTGGTATGGCTCGCTACATATCATATTATAGATGAATTAGAAAATATGATTTTACTATATTCCATTGCTCAGAAAAAATAAATTTTTATATGTCCGTTTACAACTCGGTCACTTGATAAGTGTAGAACTTAAACTCTTGTACATAGTTTAGCGAAAATATTTTTGTATGTGTTTTTTTTTTTTTGCAAACTATGCAATCTCGTATAGACGCCAGAGTATTCGAAGCTCGCATATTTATTATAAGGTTTACAAAGTTTTCCTAAGCAGAAAATCTTGCCTCTGTCGAACTTTCAAAATACTTTATGCGCAATATTGAATTGCAAAGTTCTATAAAACCAATGTAATACTACACTTGGGATTATTAGTATCAAAATATAAGACTTTCGATAATCTGTACAGAGCAGAGTGATCGATCGCGGACTTAGTCTAAATAATATAGACATTACGTAACTCCTTTTTTAAAATTTTGTGTTGTTCTTTCCTATTTGCTTGAAAAAACGGATTATGTACATGTACTCGCATTTCACAACGCAATGAAACCAATTTACATTCTTAGTATTCATTGCGCTCATTCATTATATTTTAATTATAAAGCATTTCTTACTAAATAATGTAAACATTTATCGGCAATGTTCATTTTTTTTCACACTTTCGTAGAAAGAATCGAATTATTATTTTTTCTTTCAAATGTTAGAATCTTTGAAGATCCAAACAGAATTATTAAAATATAATTTTGTTAATTTTGATTCGAGAGTGATAAAAACCTATTTATATATTCCCTTTTTTTTTATAATAATTCGAAAATGGAAAACTAAAGCATTATATTTCTATATATATATATTAAAAATATATACAGAAAATATTGTTTAGAATTCTTGAAATCGTTTTCCGAAACCTTTTAAAATCGTCACTATCAGAAAGTTTGTAATTCCGTGGAATCCATTATTATATCGTGTATGTTATATCAATAATAATAGTGACTCGTGATAAACGTAACTTTTTAATAGAGGAAATGCATTGCCTTACGTGATGCTGCGTACGACAAATTAACTTTAATTAAAAAGCACATTAAAAATGTTTCGCTAAATTAAATTAATCGTACAAAAACGATGTCCTACCAGAGTTATAGTAATAAAATATTACTAGTCTATAAATTTTTAGTGTCCGATAAAAGTTAAATTTACGTTTGTTAAAATTAACCAATTTAATAATCTCATGCTCATTTATTTGTTATAAAATATCTTTACACATACATTGTTGCGGTGATTCGTAAATTATTTAATTAATTATCAAATAAATCACTTAAAAAACACTTTTCTATGCATACAGAAAAAATAAATATGAACGAACAAGAAAATAGTATCGGACTATAATAAATTTATACAGTGGCTGAAACAAGCGTACTACGTAAAGAAAGAAGCATATGCGAATGCATTAAATAAATAAATAAAAAACCAGCTTTTAACGGTTAAAATTTCTAATTCTGCTTTTTCACTTATGGCAATGCATTGCCATAATCACATAAATTTATAATTTTTCCTTCCTATTATGAGATTTGATCTCTTATATTTACATATTAACATTTTAATGTAATATGGGTCTGAATATAAAATCAATTAAATGTAAGTACTTTTAAATGAACCTAAAAATATGTCGATCTGTAATATTAAAACGGAGCTACTTGCAGCGTACATAACATTATTTTTGTCACAATATTGTAGCATCGCGTCGATATAATTATTGCGTGTACTGTCATAAAATTCACAACGGTATAAATAATTTCCGATCAATTAAAATGTGCCGCGCAGACAAGTTTTGTAGTAATCGCAAGACAGAAAATCTAATTTCATTATTATTAGTAAAACAGACAGACATACGAGCGGTGTGAACAATCTATTTTTTCAGTCTGTGTATTTACTATTGAAGCTCTCGAGCTTTTATTACGCAACATTACTTAATCTTATCTTTTATGGTAAATATATCCATACATACATATACACACACATATATATATATATATAT
>JAITYT010001454.1:435919-449574 GCA_025433975.1 Liostenogaster flavolineata
AACGTAAATTTCCATACGACCTAACCGTGCTACGTAAAAATTACTTTCTTTATACGATAAGTTCATCCCAAATTATGAAACGTCTTCTCCGTTCTCGTTACGGTTTCTACTTCTCGTTCTTTTCCTCTCCGAGCGCGCACCCATTTGTTTTAAAAACAATTTTATCGATCAACAATTATTTGGCGCACGGCACTTCCGGTGAAAAGCCAAATTTCGATACTTTTCGCTCGATAGCTAATCAAGTTTTTTTTATCAGAATTGTACCGTGGCTACCGTGTGGCCTATTTTAAAAAGAGTCATTATGCAAAGGAACGATTAAGCCCGTGGATAACGCTACCAACGTCGCGAAAAATATGCACAAAGGATATGCAAATATCACGAATAAGCATACGAATTTGCATCATCGATACGACAGATCGATCGATAAAACACAATTGAAAACCGTTAACCGTTGCCAGATATAGAAAACTAACCAAACCGGTCAAGAGATGCCATTTACTGTTATAGATTTGGCAAACAAGTTCGTTTACATTCGATACTATCTTCAAAAACGTAAAACGATCGTTAGAACTAAATCGAATATCTTTGCGAACTTCGAACTTTCAGACTTATCAATTTTCTCGTTGTAACGCAGAACGGACGACGCACAAGAATTCCGAAGACATAAAATCCATATGATTATAATTACCTTATAAAAAATAATTATAAAACCCCGGAGCCCACTTAACAAACATTTCTTTCGGAATGGCCAATAGCGACGAAACACAGACAGATCTAAATACAAGACAGTGCTCCGACTATGCGATCTCGATTATACGACCAGCTTGCATGTAATGCACCGAGTGGGTAATCCTTTGTTCCGATCCTTCGCGAGTCTTAGCTTCGTTGGAGAAAGTAACGATGGGCTTATAGATTCGATAACACGGAGGACTCGGAAAGAATCCGATATTCGATGGAATTCTGCTTTACTTTAACTGGAGGTATTTCGATAATTACGGAAGGCGACGGTGAATAACTATCGAGCGTAAGTATTAAATATCGCAGCAAAGAAATAAATTCGAACACGAATAACATTGATCTCGCGATTAACGCGTGAAACACGCGCGTATATACGTACGAATCCTATCGAGTACGTCCTATCGTGTGTGTGTGTGTGTGTGTGTGTGTGTGTGTGTGTGTGTGTGTGTGTGTGTGCGCGCGCGCGTGTCGTTCCATGCAATTAAATCGAACTAATTGTTATTAGAAAATAGCAGCCTATTTTTCATCCAGTGAACGCGTCCAGTGAATCAGTTAAACGCTTTAAGATAACTGTCGAACTAATTTATTTGACATTTGTGAAAAAAAAACTATTTTATTTCTCCATGAATTAAATATTAAATATAAAAGAAAGACATATCATCGGCGAAATGCTAATGCTAATTTATTAACATTGACGTAATATAGACGTAAACTTGACCGGAATTATGCGATCAAAATCGAAATTTACCACGATCTCGCGATACGACTGAGTTTTCGAAATCTCCTTCCCATCATCGACAAGGTATACGCCTCGACTATCATCGTTCGCGCCTTTGTGCTGTTTCTTGGCTGCCATGCGGTCTATCCGATTTTACACGTAGGCCACGAATTTATAAAGCGTGCAGATCTGTACCGTATACAGTTAAATGGCATAGAGAACGACAACGCGGTCGTGGTAGACTGGGGGATAGCATGCTCGCCGCCCGATACTCCGAGGACCTGGGTTCGATTCGATTCTCCGTACGCGATGGAGCCCATAGCGAAGAAAAATCCGGAGGAAAAGGTAGGCAACAGCGTAATAATAACTAACGTCGACCTTAGGCAGAGAAGGAAGAAGGGAGTGCGTGTCCCTCTGATGTAGGGGACGCGTACTATTAGATCTTCTGTCCTTCTCCGCCTAAGGTTCATATTATTATTACGCTCTGTTATCTTCCTCAGGATTCTTCTTCGCTGTGGGCCCACCACATTTGGAAAATCGAAGCTCCCAGTTCTCGAAGTGTCAGGCGGGCATGCTATTATCCCCCAGTCTACCACGACCGCGTTATTGTTTTCTATAATACGGTACAGATCCCCACAAAAGAGAGGTATAAAACGACATCTGTCGTCGAGATCTCTACCTACGAAAGTACCGCATCAACGACACTGCATTATCGACACGAACAACGATTCTGTATTACCGACCGTGTATCGACAAAACTAAAAAATACTTTAATAAGACGATGAACTCTGCGTGTACATCGTTCAAGGGCCAATGCACCCTTTTCAAGGTAAACGACTCTCACGAGAGATTACAACATTTTTCGCAACCATACTTTTATTCATGCGGTTATAGTTTTCGAAAGCAAGTTCACGATTCATTTTCTTTTTTTCAAAATCGCGTGACGTATGATGTCATATACGCTATAAATTTTATACGACTTATACATTTGTAAGAAGAATTTCGTTAAATAACTACGAGGAGGAAACAAAACAGCGTTAAAAGAAAACGAAAGCAGTTATCGTCGATAATAAACGTGGACGATAAGACTTACCATTGAAAAGCATTAAAGTGAAAATAGACCAATCCCTGGCCATAGAGGAACGAAGGATCCTTCCAGTAATCTCTCTTTAAGGAATAGAATTTCTGATATGCCGACTTCGCTGTAAATTTATATGTATTTGTAATAAAAATATGGGATATACGAAATCTCTTATCTACGCTCAAACGAATGCTAATTTAATAAATTATATGGATATGCTAAAAACGAGATATAAATAATCCGATAGAAAATGTAGAATACATAAAATATTAGGTAAAGTAACATAAATACGTACACGCCGAGTACGTAAATAGATAAAGGATATATTATACGCATACGTATACCTTTAGCATAATCTTCCAGTAATAGGTGAAAATGACCAAGCTTGCAATATGTCTTTGGATCGATGCTGATCCTGTTATCCTCTTCGTCGTCCTGTGACTCCTCGGAATTTGTTTTCGTACTATCGGCCTTTCTGCGCTGTTTTTCGGACTGCGCTTGGACCAACATTCTCTCCAAGTATTTAATCGCACGCACGACCAAAGCCTTCTTTTTTGATTGTTCCGGAGAATTCAACTTAAGAAATCCAAATTGTCGGCTATACGTACATAGAATAAAACAAACCTTTTATTACATTTCTATAGACTTCTAATAAATATAACGAATAAGCAAGTAATATGGAAGCGAGTAACCGATGGAAATTCATCTACATCCGAAATAACCGATGTAAATAATAACAATTTAACGAGAGACACTGAAAGAATATTGGAAAGAATATCGGGAAGAATATTAAGAGAACGACAGCGTGTATATATATATATATTTACATCGGTGATACTAAATTAAAGCATAAAATTTCATTTTATCGCGATGAAAAAATAATATTCAATGGTACGACGCGTTAAATGCAATAGCCTATGGGCTACAACGCCATGGTAAGATACGCGACTTAAGAAAAGGATGTCAGTAGGTTACACTAGAGAGGAATAAAGGCACTCGATCAAATTACCCGCTCGTTCTGTCAAGCATTTGTTAGGTTATATTTCGATGATTACAGAGTACAGAATAAACATGGACTTATACAAAGAACGTTCGACAGACGCAGATATTACTATCGTAAATGCTATACTCGTCGTTGAAATCACCTGTCCAACTCGGATAGTATTTGTAATTCCTGAGGAGTCAAGTTGATGTCATCGGTCTCCTGAGCCATTTTCCCCACTGGTAAATATGCGTATTAAAAATCGAATAGACGCATATTTAATAGCGGATCGCGCCGTCTTTCACGACAGATCGAAAATTGGTTACGTGACGCGTTATCGACATTTGGTCATTTCATCGGGGATGATAACTTTTTTCGAGATGCCGAATAGGTTAAAATCGGGATAACGAGTTCCGCGATGGAAGACCATTTACCTACATGAAATTCTTTTATCTTAAATTCCGTTGCAGCAGCGCGACCAGTTCTTCCGAGCCTCGATTAAAACTGGCGGAATTATTTAACTCGTCTTGATAACCATCGCTTTATTTCAACCCATTTTGCCCGCCGCGATTCAAAAATACGACAAAAATTTAATTAATCAATTTGAAATTTCAATTTCAATTTGAAATTTTAAAATGTGTCCCAGAGATGGGACATTGACGAACAATGTGTTAAGATATTTGCCCAAATTTTTAATATAAATTCAAATAAATTTAAGTCGGGATAAAATAAAATTACAATTGTCTTGTTATCGAATATTTTTTTTGATCGCGTCATAGAATAACCAAACACCTTCGACCGAATAGAATCAAATACGATACCGATACGCTTAAATTAATAGCTTTTATCGACGAATTAACTATAATATCGCTATTTTCGTCGTTATTGATAGACGCACTTCTTGACGGTTTTACGGATTGTTATCGATTTAGCAAGAAAAAATAATTCTTCTAACCAATCTAATAAAAAAAGATACATGGGCTCCCGGTTGGAATTGCAAATTTGAAATTTATTCGCCGGCGTTGAGACGGTGCGGTAGCTATCGCACTCGAGTAACGTCTTCGAGTAAATTCTATCCGAAATCGTTCTCTTTCTAGACAAATTTCGAGCTGTCAAAATCTTTCTATTCGCAATTCCATTGCCTTTAATAAGGACAACAGTGTGCACTGATTAGGTGAGCACCGTGATAATCGATAATAAAAATTATTCGCAAGATCACGTATTTGTACGAATTATGATCGAATATTATGTACGGATTACGTAGAAATACTGTTGTCTCGAAGAAAGCAACAAAATTACTTAAACGGTAGCCTATTTTTATCAATGAGATGCGTTAAGCTCTAGAACGTAGTATTATAAATAGTATTAGGCTTTGATATACGTATATAGAAATTTATCGCGTCATTGAATAATTTTACGAATATAAAAGATAATCGTCTTTCTTAAATTTATAACTTAATGTCATCGATACATTATCATGACGTTCGTCTTCGTCGTCGTTGTCGTCGATGTCATCATCGATATATTCTCCTATGTTCGTTTAAAATATCTACGCTTTTTGTCTTTCTTTGTAATAATAAATTAGAGAAATGCTCGAAAACATTTCGATATTTCTAAGAAATTACGAAACAACTCTTCGTTCGATGTTAATCTTTTATTTGATAATAATGAATGAAGTTTCTCTTAATATATCTTTATGCGTATCTTTACGTAAGATCTCGTCCTATGATCTAAACAGGAAGAAAGGGATATTTTTACTACGAACAAAATTATTGACAGATTCAAAATGAGTCTTCCCATTGTTAAAAAGAATAAAGACGAGACGAATAAGGATGCTGGATGCAGCATAAGTCTCTCGAAAGAAGCAAAAACCTGTATAGACGGTATACTAGGAGACGTAAGCAAGAAATCTGCGGCGAAACAGATTGCGATTGGTACAACATCGGGATGGTAAATAATAAAAGCATTATGTTTATATGTATATAAAAAAAATTAAAACAAAATAAATTTACGCTAATGATAAAGTGTATGTAATATAACGATAGGGTAACTGGTTTTTTTACTATGAAAGTGGGAAAGCTTGCGGCTTTCGCCATCGGAGGTGGTATTATAATTTTACAAGTCGCCGCGCATCAAGGCTATATTAAAATTAATTGGGATAAGATACAAAAGAAAGCCGAAAAAATTACGGACAAGGTAGAGGAAAAGGTTACTGGGGAAGGGCCCAAATTCATGGACAAGGTAAAATAAAACTTTCGTTCTATTAAGTTAAATTACTTTATTAATTTACAAGTTAACGTTTCTTTACTTTTACGACACGATAATATATTATCGATGGTGTTGCAGGTAGGAAAATGGTGGAAGAACAACTCGTATATCGCGACAAGTTTTGTCGGTGGTTTCATTATTGGCCTTGCTTCGTGAACCGATAACCCATGGTTTAAAAGTTTTGAATGAGATTATAAATAAATAAATAAATAAATAAATAAATACTTGCATATTGTAATGCTAGATAACAAAATAATGCTTCGAGTTATCGTGCATTTCGTATAAAATTGTAAAACAAGTTACGAGACTCTTTAAGTACGATTAAGAAAAATACAGGATACGATGTTTGCTTACCACTCGAGCACAAATATAATTAATATTAAATAATATTGTCAATGTTCAATATATATATATATACACACGTGTGTGTGTGTGTGTGTGTGTGCGCGCGAGTAATAACGCTAGATATCGGTAGTAATAGACACTAGTAATCTGTATAAAAGTAAGAATATCGTAAATAGTAACTTTAGACATGTATAAATCGAGCAGATAATAGAGTAACGAATAAAATATTTGTTATATCGGTAAATTTTCTATTTAAAATATAATATAATACAAGCATTGCAAATACCGAGATTATCTTATTCTTATTTTTATTTATACAAAACATGTGGACATGAATATTTAAATATTAAACATACCTTTTGTACTCGATGTAAAAATAGTTATTATTTGCAGGTTGAGAAATATGTTGATAAGAAGTTAGATAAAGCGGAACAGCTTTTAAAGAATGGAGAATCACGTACACGGCGTTGGTATCACTCTATGACTGGTGGTTCTTCCTTTAAATTTACAGAATTCCATTTCTTCCTTACTTCCTTTACAGTTGGGCTTGCACTCGGTATGGCTACTTCTAAGTAGATAATTCATTGTAGCAGTCTCAGTGTAAGTTTCGCAGCTAGTATTATAACATAAAATTTATTATAGTAAGAATCAAAATTGTTAAATGTAAAAAAAAAGACAAAAAAAAAAGTATGAAATTGTATACACGAAGTAGATCGATTCTATATTCTATTTTTTTGTATGCTTCGAATTTTGATAGCAGCATTTTCTTTATTATTATCATCACGATACATGTTATAATTCATTGAACAAATATTGTAATAAATTTATCGAACTATCCATATATCATGAAAAGAAAATATTCTTTATGTACTTATATTACTTATATTTTCTAAGCACTTATTTTTTAGAGATATTGTATCTTTATTAAATTATTATAATAAACAGAAATATAAAAATTAAGATTGAAAACATACAAGGAAATATAGTAATAATTATTATCGTGGTTTTTACATCTTAACGTATAACGAAAACAATGCTGCTCGTGTAAAAATCAACGGACGAACGAAAAGTTATAAAATTAAGAAAATTCACTTCGCGTTAGAAGAGTGTATTTATCGAGCATTAAATAATAAAGAGAACTAAATGAACGTTGAGGCTTGTGGATACATACTTTCGTTGTTAAAATATTATTTACACGATGAATTCGTTTATTAAAAATACAATTTAATGTTATATTCGAATGAAATATTTAATGATATAATTTATAAATGTGAAACGTTAATGTAACATTATATAATATAATTAATCAATTTTATATTCCACGAGCACCTATAGAATGAAAAAGTAAGAACATCGTCGAATACTCACATCGTTATGAAAAGTATCCCGTAATACTGCCATTTTCACTTTAATAATATATTTTACATTATCGTCTACTTACCGTACGAACGTGCAGTTTGATAATGCATTCGATATTAAAAATACACTTAAATAATTTTAGAATACTTAAGTATATAATAATGTCACTACTATGTAAAAAGAATTTTTTTTTATTAATTTACGTATTGTTAGAGAATTAAAATTGTTTAAGACACTGCAATATAATAGTTCTCAATCGTTTTCTAATTTTCTGATCCCCGTTACAAAAGATGTGCGTCGAATTATCTCCGATCTGTATTAAAGTATCTTCGTCTTGCTATAAATTCATATAAAAAAGAGAATATATGTCAATTTTTCATTAGATTTTTAATGAAAATTTCATTGACGAGGATTTAATGATTTATAAAATAAGCTTGTAATGTCAAAAAAAGAAAAAGAGAAGGTTTCGTACCAAATGGATACTGATAGATGTAGGACTATGCTGCAGCTTAGCACCTAATATTCCTTCTTGACTAAGTTTCTGTAATAATTCTTGAGGATCCAATGTACCGTACTCATGTTTTCTTTCTTTAAGGACCTCTTCCTTAATCGGTGCAGGTGATCCTAACGAAACTTTGCGTTTACTACTACTGGACCTATCTTCTATAATATGCTATACATGTAAAGCAGATATTTAATAAGAGTAATCGATAATTTTTAAATAAATTAATATATCTCTATTTCAATATCTCGATACCTTTATTGTATATACATTATCTTTGACCTCTAATTCTCCAGTGACGGATGTGAGGCTTAAACCTGGTCTAATTTCGTTTGGAATTATATTACCAGCCAATTCTGGATCGATAAAAACACGACCTTTTTTACGCTTTAAAGGTAACTTAATAACCTCTCCCCTTTTGAATGTAATTAAGGGTTTTTCCTTAAATACGACGTATTATAGAGATTAATTTTTAATTTTTAACAGTTATCAAAATATTTTTTTTTTATAAATAACGCATAGCTTTATGTAACTTACGCTAACAGGTTCTATAACAAGATCTGTCCTATGCGGTGCAGTTATTGGCGGCTGTGTGTAACATTCGGGTATAACTAAAGTTTCAGGTTTCAAATCTCTTATTAATTTATTAGCTTGCGTGAAATTAAGTGACGTGTCGATCGGACAATGTACAGCTTTCATAGCTAATGGCTGAAAAGGTGCTAGAGCATCCAAGTATGGAAAATCGGGTTCTGTAAATATATATTTTCTAAGTTTATTATAAATTTTACAATTAACTGTAATTCGGAAGTCATTTTTCATAATCCTACCTGTAAAAATTATCGTGTGTTGAGGATTATTACCCCATAACTGAACAAAATGTACCGCATCTCCGAATCTAAGACTTGGATGTCCACAAAAAACGACGCAAGGTTGTCTATAATCGGAACTAAATCCTTCGGCATAGGTAGAAGTAAAATGCTTTAACCTGGCATTTTTAACTAGGAATGCATGAGGAAAAGGTTCTTCTGGAAGATACACTTTATTCTGTTTATTTGTCGAGAGCCTGAAATAATTGAAACGCGATGTAAAGCATATTCAAGATTCGAATTCATAGTTCAATTTTATAAATACGCTTACCATTCGGCTAAAATGTTTGAGTACGCCAAAGAAGTTTCCGCTACCGACGATATAAAAAATAATGGTATTTGCGAGAAACCAGACTTATCCAAATGAGTACTAAGGCATTCGAACAGATCGTACACCACACCGGAAGGATAACACGGTATTAAGACACAACCACCCGATCTTAACGTCATAGCTGTAACGAGTAATTACCATAGAAAAGTGTTTTACAAAATATTTATCGTTATACACGTACCAACAGTCATGCACAATTCTCCGAGCATCGTATCTGGATTAGCGGTCGGTGTTTGCGTCAAACCTGTTAGTATTAACATATTGGCATGTTTTAACGTCGCTTGTTCCATAGGTTTTGGGTGAGTCGTTAACGTCGAGGAACCACTTACGAATGCAACTTTTTCATGGTCGCACGATATCAACCAATTACTACTGCCTAAGCAATATCCAGAACTTATAGGGATAACAGTTAGCGCGCCATATATATCCTATAGATAACAATTCCATATAACATTCGTTTTTATAATAGCATAGTTATAAGTCATTCTTTAACGATAATATACGTACCAATTTCTGATCGTATCCGACCATTTGAATATTCGATAAGGCGGAATTTATTGCCGATAACGAGTATATGTGCTTCCAAGATTTGGGTTTAAAGGCATCCGTAAGAGGCGGCGGTAATACGTGTAACATTTCTTTCCAATGCTTAGCTAACGTAGCTCTTGGCGTTTGTTCGATGAATTCGACTAATTCTTCCATAAAAAATCTACCAATTTGCAAGGTAGGTTCGGTAGCATAAATTACGCCTTTAAACCCAGTACCTTCGGTTATAAAAGGTAGCGCAAGCATACAAGTGTAATTCGATATTAAAATAGCATCTATTTCAGAAAAATCGACTATTTTTTCCAAAGGTGGTGAGAATTCTGGCGTTGAATTAATAAAAACTCTTCCACAACATTCCTTCAATTCCTGCATATGCGCATATGAATTATTATTACGCTCGTAAAAAGGAATAAATGATATATATATATATATATATATATATATATAAAAGACATTGCTTTTTTTTAATAATGGAATAAATCAAACCCCTTCTATTTGCCAGTCTTGATGATTGTCACGTGGAAGCCAAAAGGGTAATGTATTAAATTTTGTACTAGGAACCATAGGCATTGGCATAAAGTGCAGTATAGATTGCATATTTAATCCACAATCTAACATCAATGTGATACCTTTGAAACTCAATACTAAACATGGTTTTGTCGGTTCACTGGATAAACAATACTGCGAATAAAAATTATGCAAATATCATTACAACGAGAAATAATGAATAATGTAAGAAATTGAATTAAATCGATCATTTTTATTTAATTTTGTAAGGTTATACGTTAAAACTTCCAAACGCTCTATTGTATTACTATATTATATCCTTTAAAAGATAATAACAAGCATAATAACTGTAATAAAATATAATTACCAATTTCATATTTGTAGTTTTAGTTTCATCGACTTAAAGTCCTAAAGTTCAAAATATGATTTTGTATACTCGAGATAAAACGTATAATTTGAGATAACCTCCTATTAATGGAATACATACATGTAGTCTGTTGTTCACGCGTTTATATCGTAATATACGAATGGAAGAATATTATAATAGATGTAAGTTGTGTAGAGGAAAATATTTAAAAAGGCATTACACTTAAGAGAATAGAAAATAAATAAAAATCGCAGGATTAATAATTCAAAATTTGTAAAAATGTGCGAAGTACTTGTTTTGTTTGACGGATATTCCGAACAAATAGATGATCAAACTATGCGTGCAAATTGTTCTTGTACTTTGATAAAAGGCCCAAAATTGATCATTGTTGATACTATGACTGCTTGGGATCAATTTGAAATATTGGAAGGTACCTACCTATGGATACTAATTAAAAAAATGGGACAAAATTACTTGAAACAAAAAGAAACATTAATTTTCTATTATTTAATTAATCGCAGCACTTAATCGAGAAAATATTGCACCCATGGATATTGATTATGTTGTATGTACGCATAGTCATGCAGATCACATAGGAAATAATAACTTATTTACAAATGCGGAACATATTATAGGATATTGCGTGCATCGTAATAATATATTTTATGAAAAAGATATTAAAAATGGTGTGTATACGCTACGATATTATACAATTGATATTAACGACAATATATCACTTCGGTCGTTTTTCTTGTACATATTTTCTGTCTATGTACCAGTACCGTATAGTCTTTGCGAAGGTGTCAAGGTCATTGCTACACCTGGTCATACGGCGGAAGACGTTACTGTATTGGTTGAAAGCGATATAGATGGTCAACTAAAGTGTTTTGCCATCACAGGTATTTTTATAGCTACACTCGATACATTTGATAGATTTTCTTTGGCACATAATTATTAATTTTTTATTTTCCTCTTTGATACTCTTATAGGAGATTTATTTGAAAAGGAAAGTGATATTTCAGATCCATCGATTTGGAAAAATTTGGGAAATCCAGAATTACAAAAAGTTCAATCCCTTATGCGTTCTCGTATAATAAACCTCGCGGATGTTATAATACCAGGACACGGTACTATGTTTCACGTTACAGATAGTATGAGAAAACTTGTCGACAGTCAAATAATCGTATGAATTTATAAATAGAATTAACATTCTTTTTATATCGTACAAAGAAATTTCACAGATTAACGTTACGATTATATTAAATAATTACAGTATATAATGTTATTGGCATAATTAACATCTTGATTAATTTTTATAAACTCTTTATTAAACATTACATAGCATAGTACACATGGTATCACAATATTATTATTTAATAATTGTATACATTACTATAATAACCATTACACGTTATAGTAAGAATATCGTACAAAGAAAACAAATGTGATTAATGGTACATTATATTATAATCTATTTTAAGGTAAATTGCTATATGGAATACATGATTATTTACAAAAAGAAAGCCATTGCATACATAATTAAATATATTTCTACTAATGAAATCTGTTGCTAATTTAAAATCTGCATCTAAAATTCAAACTACATTTCAAAGTTCACAGCCAACGTGTAAATAAAGAATTTCTGCTTTTTCAAATTTATAATTATTTACTGAACGAATTGAACTAATCTTGAAATTGAAAACAAATGTCATTGTTTCCAATAATGTAGCAAATATAATAACTTCGATGTATCGTCTTGAAATAGATTTTAATTACTAATATAAAATATTCGAAAGCTATTATTCGATCTTCTTTACGATTTGGAAGAGAATGAAATTATTTTTGAAACGATTATAATATTGACGATTTAAATATATTAGTCAAAATGGAAGAGAAGAAACATCAAGATTTGATACTTTCATAAATGACCTTTGGTGCCGAAGTCTATTATTCGGCACCTATTTCGATCTCTATAATTAATTTTATGATATTTTTCTACGTCTAATCAAAATCAGATCAAATATTTCTTTATCGTACCATCAACAGTGATCTTTTATTTGTGAAATATTTTGTATATTATAGAAGAGTACGATATGAAAAGTACATACTGCTCATTATATATTAAGTGCCCTGCACTCTCCGTGTGTGAGAAAATGCTTATCTATGACAGCAAAATCAATTTGCCGATTAACAAATAAAGTAAGTTTTATAGATAAAATAATTCGAATTATTTATTTTCATTTACCCCAAAAATATTTGATATCGTTACGTATGTATCCGAATCGAAACATAATATTAACCATGTGCCAGGACCTCCACTATGCAATACACTATAGTCAAATTAAGATCGTAGGTATTACCCTATGAGAATCGATGTCCTCGATCCGTTAAATTCATTCATTTTTAAATATAAAAGAAGCACGATAATTGCCACATACGTGTGGGTACTGGCATATTTATTATTTAACGAATGATATTGATTTCACCTTTTCAAGTTAAGTTCGAACAAAATATTTAACTTATTAAATATATTACATTGTGCAGACAAGCATCATAAATTCGTTAAATTAACACATTTATCCATCGAACATAGAATTGTATACATGTAGCATAAGAATAATTACCAATATTAATTAGTCTACAAATGTCTGCCGATCAAACCTGGCAAGGCGACGCGCGTGTGCAGTAGTAGTGGTCCCGGACTAACTTCTCCTGTCACAGTTCCCAGCTGCCCCATAAAGTATTAAATATATCAAGAATCCACTCGAGATTCTTATATATCATTTATTATTATTACGATTGATATCACTTATCATTGACCACATACGCAAATGTACTATTTTTATATTTAACAAAAACTATATTCAAAATAGAAAAAATGTATAAAAATGTCAATTTCAAAGTGGATTTCGTATATAATTATTCTTTGAAAAAATTATATCTATTTATCTTAGGTATGCTCATGGTTATAAATTTTAGTATCTTTACTTTGTGTTTCAATTATATATATATATATATATATATATATATATATATATATAATTA
>JAITYT010001468.1:5063-15953 GCA_025433975.1 Liostenogaster flavolineata
GCAGAAAGCAGCCGCATCGAGGGCGAAGAAGATCAACTGATGGAAATGGTATTTCAAGAAAGGCAAATACAGAGAAAAGACACCCTGTAAACAAATTCCACCTACGTCTTTGCAAAATAAGAAAAATCACGACAAAAAATACCTAGTTTCTTTTAATAGAAATATTAACCAATATATTTATAGACACACAATATATTAGTACACCGTTTTAAAAAATTATATACTCGAGAGAATTGTAAGATGCAATTTTATCGCTTTTGAAATTATCTAACATTAAGTTGTCATAATGAGTTATTAATGTGGAAATGTCTACTCGTAAAAATATGAATCGTTCCTTTTATTTTATTGTTTGTACGCTGCATCAAAATAATTGGATTACATCATCGTGAGTGCATCGATCGGTGAATATATCTTTCGCTGGATTTCACTCATCGAAATGTTCCAAAGTGGAAACGATTTGTCCGTTGGAAATTTCTTCCGTTCGAGGGCTTGCCTCACGGGACTAATTTCATCCAGATGAAACTAAGCTCGAGCGAAACTAAAATCTCGTTCGAGTAAAGCCGTATCTTCGAGGACGTACCTTGGAAAAATTATCGTTCGCGCGTGCAGAGTAAACAATATAATCGTTTTCATCTACGACAGAAATCGACGTGTTCGCTTTATTAATCCTTAAATAACGAGCTAATTTTCAGCAACAACCGGCAGCAGTTTTAAAAAGACAAGAATAACTTGAGAAGTAATATTTATACCACTTTTCCTATTACATTTTATATTATAATGCCGCTTGTAAGGTGCTTTAATTAATTTTTGTCACTGTTTGAAATGTGCAGTTTTTTAAAAGATACTTCAATATATATTATTAGATTTATCCTCACTCTAGTAGTTTTCGTCACTTTTTATTACTTCTTTTGACACGATTCAAAAACAAAGATTTTCCAAATAGGTGAAGATTAATATTCATGATACCTTGAATTCGTAAATAAAATGCAAGACTTGGCAATATTTAAATATTAAAATAAGGATTCTAGAGGCATCTTCCGTTACCATAATAAAATCGCACATTCGCTTGATTACAGCAAACGACGATTATTATACTTCGTTAGCATCTGCACGATTATCTTTTTAACGAGATAAACTTGCAATGGCTGCCCTTTGACGAGCTAAAGCGACGTGGTTGAAAAAGCCAACCAAAGCCATTTTACTAACAGACAAAACATAACAGAAATATACTTAGCATATCTCATTTGAACGAACGAAGGAACCACGTCTCTTCTGTGACCCTCCCTCCTTTCCTTCCTTCCTTCCATTATCACTGTATTTTCACGACTATACTATTCGACAGAACGAACGAAAATACGAGGGATTACACCGTAATAATGAGTGTCCAGACATCGGTTTGACTCTGTCTCTCGCGTTTTCAATTATCTCGAGCAAGTAGCTTGTACGAACGATACTCTGAACGTCGTGAGCACTTGAGGATTCTATGAATACAATCGACGCGACTCTCGCAGCGTTCTGGCAAAAATCGGGGAACAAGAAAAGAAAGGTAAGCAAGGAGACGGTTATTTTAGACAGTGGCAAAAGATTTAACGTATCACGAAGTAAGAAAGAAAGGAAGGATCAAGCGATGAGTTACGATCCAAGCGTAACAGAGAAAATAAAATTGGTTCTTACCTGGTGGCACGGTTGCATTAAGGTACTGCTGTTCCATGCACTCCCTCTCGCGGCGAATAAGAAGACGATGCATCTCTTCGTCGAGCAGGGTGGTGCCTACTGTCGCGTTTCCCGGCATCTAATCGGGAGACAAAATCTTTTGAATTTGTTATCGACATGTGTTGGAAAGAGAATAGGGGTGGCGAGGAGAACGAGGAAGTATCATAGTCTCAAATACGTGATTAGAGACGTGACAGGAACCAAACAATATCGATAAGGTCATCATAGGATTGCGATATTTGATAAATTACGAGACGATGATAGAACGTGTGGTAACGACCGGATGCTTTTGCGATACTTGACAGATTCGTGAAACGAGATATATTCTAACTAAATTGAATGATTGGCAGACACTCGTCGGTCTTTTAGCCTCAGTGGTTTATTTTAAGGCTATGAAATAATGAGTGAAAATGAGTCGGTCCGCGACTTCTCTTGTTAATAAACTTTACTTCGATTATATTAAAGGGCAATCGCCCTTTAAATATTTGAAATATTTACGTACTACATTTTGAACGCGTAGTTTTGGCTAACTTGTATACGCAAGGTACTTAAGGCAAATTACGTTTCAATTGGGTGAACTAATGACGATATGGTTAATATGTGACAGCTTACACATGCCACGCATTTGCGTAATCGAATATTTTATGTCCATGACAATATTTTATCATATTAAACAGAAATCTGATTGTGTCGTTCCATCGATAAGAATGTTCTTTTATTTTTGTTTAAACTTAGGCGAGGAGAGTCTCAAATTATTGCGCGACATTTTCTTTCCTTGTTCTAGGCAAACCTTTTTGTAACTTTAAACAAAATAAATACGATCCACGAATTTTCCGTTATTTTTAAAGATATAATCGTCTTTCGTGATATTTGATTTATTGATGCGAAAACGTTTCATTGAGTTTTAATATTCGAAATCAATTTAAGAGTATGTATCCCTCATTTTTTTCTCGGTTATACGAGTCTGCCAAGTTTCATTAAAATTAATGACGTCAGGTTCACGAATATTTTTTATCACTAGGGAATATCGTAGTGTCCAATAAGAGGCATGTCACGTCGTTGAATATTCGTCTATGAATTAGCTTCTAACGCTGTACCGCTGAAAGGTTTATTTACATACTGGTTATCTCTTAATTGAACAAGACATTCTTTTATTGTTAAGAAAATTAAGTAGATGATATATTCGTACGTAAACATATTGGCATCCTCTAGAAAGCCAAAATATTTAATTGTGGGATCGTCTTCATTACTTTTTAACAAGATTCACTTTAACATTCTGATCAAAAATCGATATACTGCGAAAGATGGTCGTTAAATTGGGGTAGGATTGCGAGGTTATATTACAGCGAAGCGTACGAGTGTTAGTTTAAACGTAATTTCGTAAAAAGAAAATAGATGAGCTTAAATTAATTTTATCACAAATTGGTTAATGTGTTTCTGCAACTAGCGTTCTACCGTGAATTTTAATGTCGTATTAATGATAATGTGAAAAACAGTCTTTAAAGGAACGTGTCAAAATATCAATCGACCGACGAGATCTTCTATCTAAGCGTACGAATGAACATTTCAGCTCATACTCTACGAAGCAAATGAACAATGCGCAATAAAATCTTCGCATATTATAACGAAAGGCAAACGTTACCATTTTAGGACCAGCGATCGTATTGAATACTTAAACGCTCCCACGGATAAGACTGCATGTAGATAACTGAAAATTAAATAGAAAATAGGATATGATTTATACCGGACACGTTTTTCGATATAAGATCATAACTTATACAATTCTTATAATTCGTCTGTCTTATGCGTAGGCAAAAGATTCTTGATATAATTTCGTAGAAGGAATCTAACGCGAAAGTTCGTTGTTACAAAAATTTCTATTCGCCGGAATGACAGACGTCTTAGATAACATTCAAACAATTTAAATGTTCGCGTACTTTCTCTATCGACAACTTAATAAAGGTGCATTAACGTATAAATTATTAACGAACCAAAAATCGGGAAAGTTTTATCAAACTACAATTAATGCCGAAGGTCTGAAGAGACTCAATGTCAATGAAATAAAAATAGATCCGTCTCCCTAACGAGAGAAAGTCGTCGGCGTAAATTACATCAAGCTTGTGTTCTCATCCTTCGTAAACTAGAGAAAGGAGTTGACGGATTTTCTTCAGTGGAAGATCGTTACTTTGCCGCTCTAAGAAACTTTTAAAGACAAGCTGTCCAACAGCAAATTGTTACGATTAAAGGATTGATTAATTTTAAGGAGTAAGACGGAATGAAATATCGTTACCACCTACACAGAAATGCGTAGGGAAAAGCGGGAATACTTCGAATGTTTCCAACTTCTAATTTAAATCTGCGATACTGGAACTTATAGATAAAGAAATAAGAAAGCTTTACTTTCGTTTGCATGTCTTCTTCTACGCTAAAAATTTATAATTACGACTTCTTCCATGTCGTCTTTTCTGGTCATTTTTAACATATTTTGGCTCCTATATGAAGCAAAGAATGTCAGTAAAAACGTAACATGAATTTAGAAACATTAGAAGAAATGTTATCATGGTCGTGAATAAATTATGTGCTGATGTAAAAGATTCTCTGCGCTGCGTTTTATCCAGGATCTACTCGCAGTCTCGTCAGTAAAGCTCGTTCGGTCTTGAGACGAATGTAGAAGTTCAGTGCAAGTACTTATTCAAACAAATAAAAATCAGTAAATTGTTCTTCATCTATATTTGGAGGATTTAAAGAAATGATAATATGTTCGACCTAATCAATATTTTAAATGAGTGGATAATTAAATGAGATTTGTCTTTACTCAATTTAATAAACAGCAATAAAGTCGTAGCGATAGACTAGATAAAGAACGGTTCGTGAATCATTTATTCACGGATCAACGAAATTCGATAATAATTTATTCTGCATGCTGGATCGAAGCTTATAAAAATCTAATGACTTTTCTTCCATCGAATGCTTTCATTCTCATATCGCCTTCGTGTAACGTTAATTCGAATGCTTACTCCACTTATACGTAATTGCTATTGAACGATATAATCGCTTAAGGCGTTTTCCCGCATAGAATCTAATTTAGTTCTCTTCCAAAGCCCATTCAAGCCATCGCTGCCGCTTAAACGCGCATTCAATTACGTGCTTGTAATTCAATCAATGAGTGAAAACCGAAAGAATCGTCTGATCTTGACTCACTTCCTCAATATTCCTATTCAAATAAACTCGTTGACTCTATGAAATGATATACGAAATGGTAAGTCCTTGCTATAATATTTAGAATTGCTTCTGAAAAAAATTATACTTCAAAATTATCTAATCGGAAAAATCTACTTTTTAATTTTAACATAATTTTAAATAAAAGAAAATAATGATGATTTTGACAAATATTTAAAATAATTTGAAATCGAACAAAACTTATGTAAATTAGTTTTAAAGAGTTTCATCTTATATTTATAAATAATTTTGTTGCATATAAAATACTTATTTATTATAAATGATAATATTATAAATATTTAAATGAATTATCATTTGCTCTATCTGTTCGTAAATCTTCTTCCTCTCGCTTATTAGAGGCAACACATGAAACATGATATACGAGACGAAAGTTACTTCGAGAGAATAACGTTAAGCATTTCATCCTGCGCGATAAACAAAGCAGAGCCCTCGAACTTCCTGGTGAATTCTACCGTGCTCTATTTTCACACCTGTGCGCCATATACGTTCCACTCTCATATATATCGTTTTATTTATCCGTATTGCGATAAATCGTCCCAACGTGGAAGTTGAACTAAAATATACCCCTAATTAATTCTCATTGGGTCAAAATGTAACTGTATCCAATAATTCACACTGCAAGAGAAAAAATTCCTTTAACTACTCATCTTATTCAGAGATGGTGGACATAGTTCCCTGATTGGCCATTAAGCATGGAAATCCGATTAAAAAATACTTTAAATATACAGATTCAGAAGCCTCGAATTTTGGCTTTATCCCTTTAAACACCTTCGTTAAATTTTAATTTTAAAACATAATATTCTTTGAGTGTTTTTTATTTGAAAAAAATATTCTTTAAATTTGCTGAAACAAGTGCTTGTACATTCTTGTTTCACATGAACTTTTCAGAAACTCGCCTATCATACTCAAGGAGATTAAACGTCTTACACCGAGCATCATCCATCGTAGAATGCAGTTGAAAATACGTCGAATCAATTGTAAACGTAATGAAATTTTCTCCTGGTCACTAAACCCGCGCACTCCACTAGAAATAATTCTGTTACGCTGATATTTTCTTGATCGTTGCGCACTCGTTGGAGTCCATTCCGATAAATTTGACGTGCATAAAACCAGATCAGGATTTTAGTGCTAAACAGAACGTATACGTGGCCGCAACATTATTCAATTTCTGCGAAGCGTATAAAATCGTAGGACCATCATCACTGAATCGTTGGAAGATGCTCCTTCGGCACGACGCGATAGAAGGGCGCTGCTGCTTTTTACGGCGGCCATTCATCATTCGTTGATCCACGTTTTATGACTACGACAAAGCGCCATCACGCCTTCTTTACGACTCGCAATAACAACGAAGTACCAGAAATACTCGATACCTGCGCGACCACGATATTCATGTGAGAAATATTCTATCCAGTGTTTGATCTAATAAAATTAGATTTCTTTTTGAACGTACAAAGAGGAGAATGAAATTTGACGGTTCTTAATTGATTTTTTTCTGTCCCTTCTTAATTTATTTTAAATATTGCGCGGACATAAGACCAATCAAACGAATTCATCAAAAGCTGCGATGCATATCATCTTTCATGTAAAAAGAATAATTGATATCTGCAATACCTTGGAAACGTTACAGTTCACATCTATATTGTTTTGTTTGATCGCGGACAACTTGTTTAATCCTTAAATGATTGCATTTAAATTCCCATAGCAAAGTAAAAACAGTTACAAAGGAAGTTGTTTGTTTCTTTGTACAGTTCTCTCTTTATATAGTTTACTGATGTTATAAAACAAAAATGACTCTGAATTATAAAAAATAGATAAATAATCTTGACATCATTATGCAACCCAACTATCATCACGGAAAGAATACGAAATAACTTAAATGAAGTGGGAACTGAAGTACTCATTCGGCCAACGGGATCCACTATTTTACCAGGAACCAAAGTTCCCTTTCGTACGATAAAGGTTAATCTTAGAACTCAAAAGTATCCTTTTATCGCGTTTCGACTTTTATCTCAACGATTTTTCCAAATAATTAAAATTACCTTTGGATAAAGCAACGTTATAAAAAAGATACAATCGTAAATGTATTCATAAAACTAATGCGTGCAATATATCCAAATCTCAAGTATAACGTTGAAACAGATAAATTATGGACGATCACGACGCTTTGTTTACGGATGGTTCAAGCAGTGTATTTTAAATTTTATATCTCGGTAGTTGGAAAATCCTTAAGCTCGCATTCGTAAAAGAAGACGTCCTCGATATTTCATTCGTCATCTCTGATGGTTTGTCAGCGATAAAACATTATTGATGCGTTTATTTACTGTACAATGTAATTTTATAATTAACGTAAAACCAATTCATGATTCTATAGGGGAAAATATTTTTGTAGAAACGTTAATTACCAACTTATATCAATTTAGTTCACATGAATAATTATCGATTCGCCATATACATCGAAGAAGCTCGTGTAGCAACAATATCGTTATAATCATGGACCAAAAACACGATACTGTCGATACATTCGATGATAGCAGAAAATATACACGAATAACACTCCACTGATTTCCACGCAATCTTTTATAAATTATACGAATATGGATGTATGGACCATTCAAAAGTAAACGCAGTTAAATCCACATTTTAAGAATTTTTCGATGAAAGTAAATCTTAATCAAGTAAATAATATTCCTTGCATATAGAAAACTCTGAAAATGTAATTATCGCCAAGAAAAATTCAAAAAGCTGTAGTACTCTTCGCGTAAGTTATTCCAAAACTTGTAAAAACTGTTTCAATCATACTTTACGTATCGAATCCTTGAAGCTACAGAAGTCTAAACAAACTCAATCGATTCGAGACGTAACTTTAACGCCATCTGCCCTTTGAAATCGAGTGCGTTATTCGATCGCAATTACCTTTTTTCTCAGTTCGATAGCGAACGAAAAAAAATCGAACTGTGTTATAAAAAAGAAAATTGTTTTCTAGCGCTCACCGAGAGATACGCGAATAGTACGTCATTAGAATTCGGGAAACATAACGATCGCCAGCGCGCAAAGGAAGTCCGAGTTTTATCCCGAACGAAAACCAACGAACTGTTCGATACAACTTTGGGTTTCGCGTGGGCAGCGCGGTGAACGTTGTTCGTACAATTTACCAATCCATCAATTTCTTGGATAAATTGAATAACGAGGTTCCATTGTCGGATGTGGGCTGTGGCCTGTTGGATCACTGATTTAAAGAAAGAAGGAAAAGGGAACGAAATCTCGTAAATTCTCGAAAATCGTTGGAAAGACAAAGTGCACGAATCGTGATTTGACGTTTTCTTTCATGAAGGAATTACCACGAAAACTCGTTTCGTTCGCACGTACAGCATGCATTTAACGACACTAGATTTACGATCTCTTTGTTTCGTTTCGAATCCATTCGTTCGCTAATGGTAAAAAATTCCGATTCTACTTTTAGAGGTCACGTACGTAAGGTAAATATGAAATGAGAATCCGTGAGATACTTTATAAAAATCTATAAAATGATCGAGAATACAGTATCAAATATTTCATCTTCTCTCGAGAATCAGAGGAACTATTTAGTACGAAAATATTTTTGTTCGTTGAAATGAGGAAAGATTCTGTCCGCTAGCATACATATATGTCATTTTGTTAACAACGTAATTTGTTGAATAATTAGAATTTTTAAATTGTAGCACTCGAATCATTTCACTTTTTCACGTAGTCACAAATAAATGTACTTACACTTACAACTTGTTTATTTAGTACAGCGATAGTTTTATAGCAAATCAGCATTATCGTTTAAAAAGCAATATTTTTTAAAATGATAACCACAATAAAGGTAGTGCTCTTGTTGGAGACAGTATAATTTTCGAATCATTTTGAAAGCTCTAATAAAAGAAATGAAATACGAAAACGTGAAACCCGATGACGTGCATAGCCAACCAACTGGCAGGTGACGTAGCTGGCCTCGATATAAGCTTCGTGTACTCTTTTTTGTTGCGGTAGCCTATGACTCGAGGTATTCTATTTTTTCCATCTGAAGCTTTTCGAAAACCTCGAAACGAATATCGTTTCACTATTTGAAAAACATCTTATTGATATTTCTCTTCCTCTTTATATACCTATATTATCTTTTGTTCTTTCATCTTTGTAATCAAAACATACTGTGAGAAAAACACACATAATTAACATTTTTAAATAAATTAAAAACTTATTTATTGTATGAAGAATACACAAGCATAAAATGGAAAAAACACTAATAAATTAGTCCCAAAACTAATCAGTTTCGGAGTAAAGAGAAAGAAAATATTGTTAGCTAATAATGAACGTATGAATTGACGTGGAGATCGATTTCACTTTACTAATAAATAAGCATTGAAAAAAAAGAAAAAAAGTGAAAGTACTATTCGAACAATCGTGTTCATGTTTATCTAACGGTGTCGCGTTAAGCTGTAGACGACTCCCATTCCGCCCATTGATATTTTTAATTTACGAGCTTGAAATCCTACGCAAATGCATTTCGTACTATCGGTGCAGTTTCAATGAAACTCCACTGATTTATAACTTCGAACGGCGTTCTATGACGTAGAAAGATATCGCGTATTCCAAATTTCGCTCGATTTTCGGGTGAAAATCTACTCTGAAGGCAGAACGCGAACTGCTTGTCGACACAACTGCATTGGACAAAGATATTTCGAGGCGTGAATGGCGTTAAACACATGCGATTATACCGGATCCCCGCTCGATCACGTTCAGCCTCGTCGTTCGGATTGCTGGAAGATCGATCGATGTTTACGCGGCTATTTTCGAGGTTCGACGTTTCATTGCGCCGTGGTCTTTCCTTTGCGAATCTTTTATTACTAACTGCGGAACGTCAATGTTGTCGATAGATTTTCTACCGCCTCGCGGAGTTTTTAAACTCCGCTTATGAGATTTTTAACAAACGACTACACAGAATTAATTTGTTACTTTCTTACGTCTTGCGAAGAAAGGAAATACTTTTCGAGTAACTTCAGACGATTAATGTGAAATTTTGCTTATAAATTATCCGATAAATAAATTATCCAAGAATTATTTGGCATCTTTTAATAATAACGTCATAAGCGAGAATCGTTTGAGAAGACACGGGCAAGGGATAATTCAATTTAAACGCATCGTTTGGCACATTGAACGTAAAATCTTTAAACTTCGCTTTCTGCTTGCTAATAAATAAATTCTTAAGACAACTCTCGGTGTTTTTCTTCTTTTAATAATAATGTAGGAAGCGTGGCGCCTACGAAGGTGCAAAATTACGTAGGCAAAGAATATTTCAAATTTTTCACGTTGTTTGTTATAATGAAACGACGTACCTTCCCTCGTTTAATATGCGTACATAAATCAAAAAACTAAAGTAAAGGACGAATTATATTGTTCCGACCAGATTGAAGATGGGTTTCATTAAGTTGATTGGATTGGTTAACCGAAGTGTGAATACGAATTCCGGATAAGTAATTGGCCACTCTGGGGTTAAATCGGTACTAATCGCCAAGTCGTGGCGAAAAAAACATCAAAATGAAGGACTCTATGCTGTTCAAAGTATTATACATAATACTTTTTACCTTGCTAACGCGTAACTTCCACGTATATGATTAAATTTTCAACAGAATTTATCCGTCGGTCGAATGATAATCGCAGATCAAGAAAAACAAATTTTCTTTGCAGAGTAGGTTTTTCTTTTTGCGTGAAATTATACGAATTTTGCAAAAATCGAATCAGCGTAAAAATTAATTAGTCAAAATTTTTTATAGCCATCAGTATTTTTGATATAAAATATGAGTCTGACTATGTTGAAGTCCGCTTAAAAATTTCGAACATTTTTTAAACCTGTTGGAACTTGCACTCCGGCTCATGGGCGAGCACTGCGAGCGTTGCGTGGAAGCATACATATGCTGA
>JAITYT010001468.1:16104-50374 GCA_025433975.1 Liostenogaster flavolineata
GAAGCTAGTACCGATCTCCGACACCAGAGGGAGGAGAGAGAGACGCCCCTTTCTTTTCGTCAAAACCCGTCTGCTACAAGAAAACCAAATGTGTAATGTGAGATACGCGTAATACATAAATAAAAATGGTTGATTGATATCGTTGAATACAAATCTAAAGTCAAATTTATCATAAACAAAATACTGCAGGCAACATGGGGGACTGTGTCGTATGAAAAATTTGATTTGAAGTCTCACCCATGCGACCGCGTTGATTACGTGCATACATTGCACATATAACGAGTCAAGCTTTTATCGTTTCGAAGATAACGAGTGCTTCATTAATTCCCGAAAACTGACTTACTGCATCCAGTGTCGACTTTAAAGCGGATGGAGCAAGGTTTTTCAACGAGGTGTTTCACGTCGTTTTGTACTCACGTTTTATGAATGCGCTGTCGAATGAAGAGGATTCATCCAGGAGAAACGTCTACTCCTTCAGCGATGTTTCTGATTTATAGACGAAGTGTGAAAACGAACGGATGAACAAATCGCGCATTATCCTGAATATGAATTAGCATGTGAAAAATAGAAAAAATAAAAGAGACGCATCTTAACAGACAACGAGCCACAAATATTTTCTAGTTGTTAACTAATTGTCTCTCTAAGGATTATTTCCAAGGACAAAGATCGACGAAGAAATAGAAACGAACGTATGGACAGCCGTACGAGTGGATGAAGGAACGTATCGGAATAGTATCGATTTGATAATCGATGCGGCTAAGTTGTAACCATTAGTTGCCTTCAACGATACGATTATTCCGGACTTCTTGATCGTAAAACACGTAACAGGCGGAAGTTAATCACTTTCTAAGTCGAGATGATATCTTTCAAATCCTCGATCGCCATCGTGATCGACTTCGTTGTTTTCGTCGGTTTTTCTTATCCTTTTCTTAAAGACGCAAACTTTGAAGAGAACTTACGAAAAGTCTTCTTCCACCTGGCAAGCACTCGCCAGGAGTTAAGGCGATCAAATTGAATATTTCAGCGAAGCTATGGTCGACGCTCCGAGCTTTGAATCGCGGTAGATGGGCGATGTCGATGGTTCTTTATTTATTTTATTTTCGTTTTCCCGCTTTTTCTCTTCTCTTTCTCGAATGTAGAGGCAGCCAGACGGAATTTCAAAATATTTCAATGTCAAGTGGTGATCTTGTGCTCCGATGAAAAAGGCGAAGCACCGATCGAGCGTTACTGGAGAGCTTGGAGTTTCGTACTTGGAGAATCGAATTCAAGCACTGTATTTCGACATCGAGTGGAAATGTTGATAAAGGAGTTCCAGTAGTGATTCCAAGAGACATTGTGTCGACGAATTGGAGAAAGAACGTAGTGGAACAATCGTTCTAGCTGGGAAAGTTTTGAAGAATAGAACGGTTTAACGAAAATTATTTGCATCGAAGTAAAGTCCTCAACAACGCATGTCATTCGTTTTAGGATATATTCTCGATAGATTGTTATTAAGAGGAATTGATTATTTATTATGTAGTCGGTGAAAAAGCGATACTGGAAGTGCAACGCCATTCATCGAAGAAAAATAGCTTTTCCGAAATTTGAAAAAGTGCTCATAAACGAATTTCTTCTTTATCCATAAACTGATCGTGGAATGATCGTGTAAGAACTATCGGTTATACATGCGCATATATTAACGATGTCCTTTAGCTCGTAAGAAATATTGATCGTTCTAAAACCGTAGGTCAATTTAAATAAGGCGTCAAAAGACAAGGTTACGTCGTGCTATTGGAAAGCAGGACACGTAAATTATGACATCCAGAATGATGTTTCAAAAAGATCACAAAAGATTGTTTTACGATCGTTTCGCAGTTTCTAATCATTGTTGCTAGCGTGGGCTAGTCCACAAAAATAAAGATAGCCGTAAATCTACTGGCAACCTTGAAAGAAGTCTTTTCTACTCTTCGTTCTTATTTAATCACTCGCGAGTGTCAGTGAAACTTAGCGTTCCTTTCCTATCACCGATATCCTGCGGATGAATCAAAGTGAGTAAGTTATCTTTTTATATACACTTCTGTGCATACTCGAAAGTACCTCACTTACGGGTAATACTTCCATTGTCTTCATCATTATTTTCGTGCAACTATACGGATAACGTGCAAGTTCGTTATACCGTATCAATCATTACCATTTAACCTAATCGTACCGATAGCTGGCGATCTGGACCTGACACAAAACGGCCAGACGTCTCGAGGAAAGTTGCATTATTAAGAAATCCCTGCAATGTCCCGTGACAGACGCATCAGAACGGTGCCACATTTCATAGAAAAGTATAAAGCTCCTCTCTTCTTACGTATCGAAGTACGTCACCTCTACGCCACCTTTCTTGTCGAAGGGCTTACACATAGAAAGATGACCAAGTGCACTCCCATCGTCAAACAACGTAGACTCACGACAAGAAAGGGCCATACTCGCAAACGCATAGTTACGACCTCGAGCACTAGCATTTCCTCGTCCTTTCACTAGTACTCTCGACAGAGTGGGCACGAATGGATTTCCCAAAAACATATACAAAAAACGTTAGACTAGGAAATGGAAGCTAAAAAAGATAATATCTTGGCCCACGCTAGGGTATGATTTTCTCTCTACATTACTTTGCTATCGGGAGCGTAAGAGCGAGGTTTAAAGTTGAATTTACACGTCGTCGGTGCAATTATCATCAGTCTTACACGCAACACAGTTCGCTAAACGGTACGATTGTATATCAAATATATATTGGAGTTTTCACTTTCCCATCCTTTCCCAATCGAAAGAAGCGTTCAATCGACGTTTGAACGTACGACGAGCCGCAGAATTATCACTGCCAAAGCCACTCGAGGCTCACAATTTACAGTCAACTGCCAGTAAATTACACATTGATAGACACATCGTAGAAACTATGCATTCCGTGTTAACGTGTTTTCTCCATACCGTGCCATTTGCATTCGTATTTTTTCTATCGTTCCGTCTTTGAAACGCTTAAGCAGTAAGATACGAGGCTCAAAGTCGGCGTCTTTTTAAGAAAAGAAAGCAGGTCAAGAGACAGAAAAACGTGAAAGCAGCGTGAACATTGTTAAATCGAAGTTAACGAGATGGGAACGATGTCGTGATCATTGATGGAAGTGAAAAAAAGAAATACATGGAATTGTTTTGCGAAACGCGCCACGTTCGATCTCTTTTATCATGTTTCCAATGATGATGATGGTTTTCATTCTCATTTCACCGCACTCATGATTGCGTGTTCGTCTTCAACTATGCGTAATGACGCGTTGAGTATTGATTCTGGCTTGCATACCAAAATTTGGGGAAAACGTGATAGGAACAGAAAAGGACTCGCGATGATAGAGCGTCAGGATGAACTTTTCGTTCCATCCATCTATTCGTCTTCCTTACCTTCTTTTCTTCCTACATTCATCTTTTTTTTCTCTATATTTCAATCAGACCCTTAATTCGCTTCCCTTCGTCAGGTCGAAACTGTTACCGGAATAACCCATCAATTTTTTGTGAAATTTTATCGCGACCCTTGTGTTTTGGTCCACGGAATGCCGTGCTGTATTTTCTTTTCTTTCCTTTATCGATGCTTATTTCTTACGAGTCGATAATACCAAAGATTAGATCTCTCAGAGAAACAAAACTTTTTCTTGTATTGTTTTCTAATTGACTTTAACACGTTAAGAATGACACCGATTTTGCCAAACTTTCCATTCTGTCCATAGGCCTGCAGTAAATGCAAGAGTATCCAAATTATACAAATAATTAAACAGATGAGAATGTGGTCGGGAACAGTAAGAAAACGAGCTCCAAAAATAACAACATTTATTTTTTAACCTTGATACTGTCGATTCCGCGCAACGGCGCCGTCCAAACGAAAAATTCATTGTCAGTTTCCAGGAATCGACGTAGCAATCGGCGTGTTAACGTGTATCTCATAAATAAATATTCATTCTTCCTTGATAAAAATTCTTTCATTCGTAGAAAGAATCGTCAATTATTGTAGAAATTGAAAAATATAAAGAAATCTTATGATACATTTTACGATCTTCCCAATCCGAAAAGTGAGTCTTTTAAAGCTACTTTATGTACACAAGAATATGATTGTCGTATGCGCGTACGTATGCATCAAAGGTCGACGAATCGTTTAGCTTTATCGTCACGCGCAAAGTGGCAGCATTATGGTTGAAACTTTTCTGGATTTACGATGAAGTGAAAAATTTTCTTCGGCATACCGACAAGAGCCCGTAATGTCGTGACGTGACTCACCGGTCTCGGAAAGAATAAATGTCCCCTTAAATTTCTCGCTCGAAGGTAACATCTACCCATTGTTAGGAGGAACTACTACCGAGTTGTTCGCGAAAATATACTCTTTTGAAACCAAGATGACGTAATACGTTTCGAAGTCTAATAGATCCACTGCTTGCCTGTCATCAAGTTCGTATCGACTTTGATAAACTCGTGGATGGCTAAGAGATCGACCTTTTCTTATGTATGTATTGATATTTGCAGTCTCTATGTATTTATATTAATATTTGTCGTTGACTTACAAAAATAAAATCAACGTTTGATTAATGGAGAAACTCGGTCGTATGTATTCGTTAAAAAACGCGATAACACGTTATAAACGACTATTTTTATAATAGACAAGAGCAGTTAAGCGATCTAAAGTTTCTCCATACGATTATCGTTTGTGCAATTGCGCGTAACTACCGCCCGCTCGCGACAAACATGAAGCGAATCATTTATCCTAACTATCTTGATCGAACGCTACATTCTTTCCTCGATTAAATATTTTTATACAAACTCAGTTAGTAAATGAAGCTCGTTGGATGAACGCGATAAAAATTCTAGGTTATCTGGATAGATGGAGGCGTTAAAATTCTATGGAAAATGTATTAAAGTTTTGTTCATTATTGATCGATAAAGTTCGTTATCGAAAGTGATAATCGAAGAATCAAACGATACAGATTTGTGCCATGATAATACGACTTACTTGGCATGTTGAAATAATTATTATTTTAAATATTTATAAATTCTTATTATTTCCAAAATATTTTTAAATAATCTGTTAAAAGTCATGCTCGTTTCAAATGCAAGTCATTTATACTTGGTATCGAAAAACCATCGAAATAGATTCACAGAATAAAACTAACAATAGGAACAATAGCTAGGAGCTACTCGAGCAGGGCATCACTAGACTATTGCTGAATGTTATAACAATACCAAATTGCAATTGTTTATAATAATAGAAAGAAAATATGATTCTGTTTCAACGTCACTACATCGATGTCTTCGAACTTTCCAATTGTTTGGTTTTCCTCATTCTTATTATCTGATATGTTTCACGTTCGATCCATATAAACTGTAATTCGTCTCTCGTATAACTTAATAAGACAAGAGGTTAATAATTTTCTCACGATAAACTAGAGTAAACTAAGGAAACGTTGAATTTTAAAGTTTAACTCGAGCGAAATCTCAAGTTTACCCAACTTGCCCAAGCTAAAGATGACAGAGGAATCAGTTCTGCCAACAGATTCGAAAAGAACTTGTTATACTTCCACTTCACCTATTTAAAAAGTTTCTATCTGAAAAGTCAGACGTGCTTTGATATACAAAGACTTTCATTTAGTCTGTATTTCATTTGCATTAATAATTGCGGGAATAAAACGTTCGCGTTCGCGATTCCCTTTAAAGTCCTTGCTGAAGGAAGCTGAGAAATATTACAAGCTACACGAAGACGCTTTGTAATTATATGCCAGAGCGCAAGGTAACTCGAACAGGAACGAATACTCGTACGTGTGCGAACAATTTCAGAATGTTATGCGGATTACGGTCAAGCGATACTAATCTTTTTCTAATATTATCGCGACAAAAAGGCATTTTAAACGTTTCTTACCACGCGATTTTACTCTAATTTGCTCATCGAGTGGGACATATATGTATATATATGAGCCCATAATTATGAAAGTGGTCCAAGTCAAAATTTAAAAAAAATTAGATTATCAGTTAATTCACACCCCATTATTTTAAACTAAATTAATTCAATGTAATTTGTACGATATTGTTAAAAATGAACCATTAGATAGTGATTGTAATTTCGACATTGTATGGTATACGTCTCTCCAGTTTTTCAGGAACATTCAAGAATCTTAAAAACTCATAATGATGAAAGCCTAAAATGATAAAAATGAATTACTTTTTGAAAATAATTAATATTGTTCATGAATTATTTCACTACAATTATTGTGTCTAATAAAACTCGTAGTTTTTTATTGCTTTAAGTCATTTATAGGACATTAAGTTAATTTTGAAAATGGTCTAAGTCAATTGAAACTTTAAAAACAACATTTTCGTATGATATTCACACAAAATTTTATATTCATAATAAGTATCCATTAATCGAGACTAATAGAATTATAAATCAAAATGTTGCATAGTGTAAACATATTCTTTACTTTATTCAAATGCAAATCATTAAATATCTCGAAACAAGAAATATGTGGCTTAGACCACTTTCATAATTATGGGCACATATATATACATTTCGAGAAAAACAACCGATAACTCGAGACTCGAAAGTTCGCGTCCTGTTTTGGCTGAGAGAGTGCCCTAAAATAAGAGGTTAAACAATGTGCTAATTATTCTCATAATAATTATTCCAATGCCATTAGAGAAATGAGTGATTGAAACGTTTCGCGCGATCGTTTAGTAAGATGCGAAGGTGCTTACGAGCCTTGCTAAAGTTTCAAACGAGGATCCAAAGGCTAGAGAAGCGAGAGTAACGAAAACGACGTTGAGGTAGAAGAATTCAAGAGACGTCGTTGCAGGATAGTCACGAGAAATAATAGGCGCGAAGAGGAACAAATAAGATTCATCGGCTCTCGAAACACCGCACACTGCAAGTGTGTCGATCGCTAGAAAATTACGTACCGATGATTTCCTTCGCAGTTGCGATCATTTAAAAAGACGATTTACGATTCTCTTCGCTAGAAAATTGCTTCTACCCGGAATATTCCCGCATAAAACTCGCAAACGACGAATTAATAAATTGGTCTGTAAACCGACCGTAGATGTATTTATTTTCTATAATTTTTAATTTCTATATTTTTTAAAATTCTTCGCGAACGTTAAAAGTCTCTACCTATCAATATTCCACGCTTTTCGCAAAACGAATTGGCAAAGAAGTAGATTTACCTTCTCGATGGAAAATTAGCGCATGAACTCACGCGATTACGCACGATCTCGATTACACGAGATTAACGTGCCGAACTTTCGTAAAAGCTCTTTACGCTGCCTGGCCCATAAAACACGAACAGATTCAAGTTTTTCTCATGGCGAACTTTCTTTCAACTTTTACTTTTGCGTGATTATCATCGTCATTTATCTCCGATATTATCTCAAACTTACTTCAAGGACAATTTAAATCTAACGCTTATAATATCGAGGCGCTAACAATACGTCGCGAACAAATTTTCAAAGCGCTTATAAGTGCTAATAGGAATTACAATTTAATAAATCTATCGCGTTCGGTGTAGAAAATTCGTTCTGTGGCAAAAAAAAATAAAATAAAATAACTTGCGATTTCGCTCGGCTCCCTCGATGACAAGCAAAGATGTGGAATGGTGATGCGAGTTTAATGATCGATATATTACAGTTTATTCGACGTTCAGGACGACAACAGGCTGCATTTATTGATACCTCGACTACCACTGCGTAAGAGACGAAAGGCGGATGCACGAGTCGCAAGGGATATTGTCGCGCGGAGGCATCTGAACGAGAGCTCCGACTGACTACCGACTGCTGGCTCTACTCGATGCTCGTCGAGTACTCGTCGAGATACGCCTCTTCGAGTCTCGGTAAACAAAAAAACTCCAGAAATTGTGGAAGGGATGTGTTTCGAGCCCTTTGTTTCAGAGCAGGTCGAAAAAATTCCGAAGTTGCACAGCTCGAACATCTTTTCAGCGTCGAACCGAAGAACGGCGGCTTCTAACTCAAAAAAGATGGCGGACCTGACGTCGAGGTTTTCCTAACGATTTTACTTAGGTGCTTGGTCTTTTTCGTCTCAAAGGTCGGACCCATAAAAACCATAATCCGTCACAAAGGCACGCAGTATATGTCAGTTCGCGTCATGCGGCCTTCGAAACACACTTTCTCGCGATACGGCGCGTTTTTTGCGCCGACACGTATCCGTGTGAAAGAAATTGGCTTCGTCCTACTCGTTGCGTTCTACTCGTTTCATTAAGCGCGTATCCGACAATGTGAGCGCCGCAACAAATGCCACGGCGTTACGCGTACAACGAGCGAAGAAAAGAGCCTCGAAAGGAAAGAACAGACACGAACGATGCGTGGGAGGAGCTGAGAGAAGCGTTGCACCGTGAAGGCCGATTTTGTGCCATTCTACCGCCAGAAAATGCATTTTCCGCGTAATTTAAAAGAACCGTACGACGTACGAGGAAGACGTTTCGCATCGCTCCGTTTTTCCTTTTTCCCCGTCTTTCGACTTTTTGCTGTTACACCGTTTCCTCGTCGTACGTTTTCACGTGAAAAATCGTCGAAGTAATCGAAAAGAGCAATCATAAATCGTGGGGTATCAGAGAAGGTCACGCAGAGTTGCGTTAACTGCGGATTCGAGCACGCAAAAATTTCCATAAATTAATGACAGCATGCAAATTCCTTCCTCGACATACGCGAATAAATCGTACGATTTTTATTATCGATGAGTAAATCGCGGCAATTTCAATGGACTTCGCAAAAAACGTATCTGGAAATCGCACTGCAAACTTATAGAAAATATCGTTCAAATTATGCAGTCTGGGAGCCGAAACCACGCTCTACATGTATCCAATAGAGAACGATTTGACACCCGAACGTCCGAAATGTCTTTATAATAATTCTACGATAACGAAATGCGAAGGAAATCTTGAATCGTTCGACAGATTTTATCGTTGCATCCTTGCTGTTACGTTCAAAGTAATACTCGAATTTTTGATCACGTGTCACTAAGGACATCTTATTAATCGTCGAACTCAAACAAAAGGAGACCAAAGTCGTTACCCGGAAGAAACGCCGTTCGACTCGTAACGACGCTCGAGCTGCAATCGCGTACGCGAGACGCGTCGACTCAGTCGTGGTTTTAACTCCGTGCAATATCCCTTCGTCTCTCGCCTTACCTTTGAACTTGAATCTGCTGTCGGCATCGCAATAAGCACAGGCGCGCGCGCGACCTCGTATCGGCCGATCTTACGGTCGGTCGTTTCCGCTGCCTTTGACTATCGAAATGAACATCTTCCGATGCTTAAATACACGAAATACGATAAAAGACGCGTTCGTGCGAAAGCGTCCTGAAAATAAAGCTAAGAAAACAAGCATGGGACTCCTGCGACACGCGAACACACGCGAGATGTTTTTCGAATACGACTAAGTCGACGAAGGAAAAATCGAAGATGATCGAGGACCCTCCGAGAGACATTCTTCGCGCGGCATTGTTACCAAAGTCGAGAAACTCGAAGAATTCACTCGGTCGAATTGACAGTCGAACGAAACGAAATGCTACGTTGCGATCGAAAAAAAAAAAAAAGAAACGTCGAATACACGACAACTTCTCGTGATTCGAGTTTAGTACGGCGACAGCTCGTTCATCTCGCACTCGTTTCTTCCTCGCGGAAGCGTCCACGAATGCGACACTCGTTTCCGTTGCGTAACGTTTTAACTGCGCAACACCTTATGCAATGTCGCGTACCTTGCGCAAAGCGCCATATTGACGATTAATGCAAGCTTCTTAATCCGCAAGAAGGAAGCGCAGCTTTAAATTCACGATAACCGAGTTAAAATCGAACAAAGGACGTTCTTTCCTGTTAAACGTTAATTCTCTTAAAGGTTCGTTCGACGAAGCAGCAGTCGATCGAGACGGTTACACCCGTGACGTCGGGGAGAGAATATAAAATACGAGGAGTGGAAAAAAGGCAGGCATATCACGAGGCATCGCTCCAAGTAGTTCGAATCGATATTGCAACGGTCAACGTCGTTCTTTCTACGAGAGGCGAACGTGCTCGAAGCAGCTGATCGAATCCTCGATCCTTAAAACGCGAGATGCCGATCGAAACGCGAGAGCCAGGGAAAAGGCACGACGCATCCATCCGCCCAGCTTTTAGGAGGAGCTTGACGATGTCGCCTCGACACTGCCGAGGTCGTCTCGCCTCAGTGGTCTCCAGACGCGATTTCATCTTCCCTCCCTTTCCTTCCGTGATCGTCTCGAACATTTTCGAAGAAAGGAAGATGATCCAATTCTCGCGAGCCAGTGGGATACGCGAGCTCTTTCCTGTATCGAGCTTAATTAGACTCGCGTTCGAACGAACGTTCCGTCACTAATGGCAGGCTTGTGCCGCGAGTTGTCGCGTTCGAGCGAAAGAATCGTAATTGCAACGTTCAAGGTCCAATGGGCTCGTGCTTCCTTTTATCGACCGCGTGTAAGGTAATTATCACTCGCGAACGATGCCTGACGCGTAAACACGCGTTTTTCTGACAACGCGGTGTCGCATGTTTTCAGAAATACCGTGCAAATTTTTTTTTCGGATTTCTTCGAAGGAAACGTGAGCGATGCTATCCAAGGTAGATGCGATTCGTACTTCGAGCGACGATATCGAACATTTTCTTGTATTTTTTTCATCGAATCTGCGATGTCGGACGACCCATTGGAATTTTGTGTTTTATTTAAATCGCACGCGCACGATTTATTATTAGGTCTACCGGAAAGTTCTGCCAAATAATTTCGTCTCGAGATTGAAATTGGCTCTTTCTCGACATATACGTGAAGAGGTGGTTAATAACGATGGAAATTATATCTTCCAGTAAATATTAATAAATCTGTTGGAAATATATTAGTTTCTTTTAACTCAAAATTGGCAGAACAAAGAAAAATTTCCAGTAGACCTAATATTGCTTAAATACTTTCCAAGTCGCAAGATTTTCGACGTATAATTGCACTAGATCGCGCCTAGTTTCTAATCTCTCGATCGTCTCATTTTTTGATGTATTATCGAATTATTTCGAAGAGCAGTGTTAAAAAAAAGTTTTCTATGAAGGGATAACAATTATCGACGGATCAACGATTGAGAAACACTGTTTCACGTAATGGTAGGGAGTTCGTTCTTATTGAGCCTCCTACTTATCGAGCCTCGTCTCGCCTTGCCGTAGCGAACGGCACTTCAACTCGAGACGCTTCTTCGACAGACGGGTCGCGCCTCAATCCCTCGTCGACTACTTCGAACGGGAGCGAGAGAGAGAAATACACACAGCTAGGTCCCCTCTTCGCAATCGAACCTATTCGATTTACTTGGACAAATTCGCAACCGCCAGTCGCTGTCCGCGCCACAAGTAAAAAAGCCTTTCTTACGTTCGTACTCCCTTCTTCTTCTACCATGACAAATATATTTATTTCGACAAGGATGGGCCGAAATAGTTATAAAAAGGGAAGGAAAGAAGAGAGTAGCGTCTAACGCTATAAAACTTTGCAGCAATTTTCGTGACGTTTTGAATATGTGATAGGACATAAAGGATAATAATTTAGTCTCTACTTATTTCATGCGGTACTTGATCATTTTTTGAAGATATACTTCTAATTCTATCGGTAAAATGTTGCCAATTTAACGAGCGCACCCTGTAATGCAATCGAATAAAGAATATTATTGAAACGAACAAAATGTGGTAAGATCGTGTATAAAAATGGACTCTAGTTCCTGAAGAAAATCAGAGATTTTCGGGTTATGGTATGTTGCATCCTTGAAGCAGCTACTTTGTCACAAAGATGCAGCGCGCATATTTTGAAAATTACGTGACGAGAGGCACGTCAAGGGTCAACGTTTCCATCGCTCGTTTCTCTCGACGCGACGTGCCGCCTTGCTTCCGCTTTACCACGACCAGCTTCCTCCAATTTGGCATTCGCGTAATTCGTGTCGGTCGTTGTTGCTTGGCTTTGTTCCCGAACTTACCAGACGCGTGTATTCGCACGAACGGTACATTACCACCGACAGCTACGCGTATCGTTCCGCTTCTCTCGAGCTAACTGCCGCCGTGAAACGCTAACAAGAGCGAATCAATGTTTACATTTGTACCTTCACTTGCCTAAAATATTGTATTAGAAGGACCGAAAAGTAATCAAAATTTTTTTCGCTGGCAAAAAACATTTATTTATTAAAGAAATCTTAAATACTAATCAACAAAATAATTTCCATCGCTTTTTGCCAGCATAAAGGCGATTGTTCGACTCTCTTTTTAAAAAAAGTCTTTCGATTTTTCATTGAAAAACTTTTCCAAGTGCGTTTTCACTTCTCCGACATTGTTAAATTTTTTACCTCGTAATCTGCCGAATAGAGAGGATGAGGTACAAGTTTCAATCCAAGCGTCTTTATTTTTTCCTGTGTTATTTTTGTAGCGTGAGGCCTCGCGTTAGCATGTTGAAGGATCCTTTTTTTTTTATATTGACCAAAACAGATTTTTTATGAGCTCTTGTTTCGTTCGCTCGAGTTGTTCACAATACACTATCGCTGTAACGGTTTGACCAGGTTCAAGCAATTCATAGTGTACGATTCCAGAAAAATTTCACCACACACAAAGAAGAACCTTCTTTATTGTTAGCGATGTTCGAGATGTCAGAACGGGTGCTTCTCCGCAAGAAAGTCATTGTCTTTTTCGTACAGAATTATTGTATAGCACTCACTTCTCATCTCCAGTTACAATTCGTCGCAAAAACGGATCGGCTTCATACCAAGACAAAAGAGACGAGCAGATGTCTCCGTCAATTCATAAGGAACCCAAATTCCTTGCCCATACAATTTTCCTATGCGACGAAGATGATCCTGAACTGTAGAACATGGACAGCCAATCTTCACTGATAATTCCTCAATTGTTTGACGAGGATTTGAATTCACCATCGCCTTCGGGATATCATCTAATTTTGATTACTTTCCGGTAGACCTAATAAATATTAGTCGTTCGACGCTATCCTCGGACACTCGTGCAGCGTGACCAATGGGAATGTGTTGAGAGTTACAAAACATCGCAGAGCTGATAAATAATATTAAAAAATTCAGTCGCAACATTCCTACATCTATGTTAGAATGTATTTCAAAGTGGGACGGTGGACGACACTTTGAGAACATATACCACTAATTCATATGCGCAAGCAAAAATGCTATTTTTCTTATATCGTGTATTTCAATTGTTAAATTATTATAATTCTCTTTCATATATATATATAGTAATAAAATTGACAAATTTTCTCCACAAAATGGCGTCTAATTCATTTCATTTGGCCTATTTGTTACGAAGTAATAACTATTTACTTTTAACGCATTCCCATCGGTCACCCTGCATATCGTGAGAGCTGACATTTTGGAAATCAATTTTCAGTTTCTCGTTGCTTACAAAAATCACGAGACAATTCTCCGAGTGAATCCGAGCTCGTGGAAAAACTAACGTCGCGGAACGTGCTGCGCGTACTTCCTCGAATTAACGAGATGCAAAGGCGAGAAGAAGGAAATTAATCGTCAAGCGATCGGTCGGCCAGTTTCGTCTTTCGAGACTCATCGATTCGCGGTTTTACCTATTTACGAGGAAACCGTGGGCTCGCTTCGTTCTCGGGTACTCGTCAAAGCAGCAGATTCGACTTTGAAGTCAAATAGACGCGTTTACATAAGATTCCATTCGCGCTGCCGTGAACCGCTGAAGTTGCCGCCTCGGTCTGAAACGACGTCGTGAAACGCGGCTATCCTTTGTCGGCGTCGAAGTAGGACCGAAGGAGATGCGCCTCGAAACACTTTCGGGGCAAGGTCTTTACCAACAACGAGAACCCGAGCCAAGCTCGATCGTATCGACTCTCAAGAAATCCCTCGAATTTCTTCGACTGCCTTCGAACGAACACGGAGATGGCAAGGAACGATCGTTTCCGCTCTCGATCCTTTCGGATTTTATTCGGTTCAGGCTTGGTTCGAACTCAATTTGAATCTTCGTTCCTCGATATACTTTACCACCAGCGAATCCTTTTTGCCGTTGTTCGTGCCAAAATGTCACGTAAAATTTTGATCAGTGATATTTTGACAAAAAAAAAATTGTCGATCAGCCGAAACTGATCGAACTCCTTTATTCTTTTAACAAAATTAATACAAATAATGACGCAGACGTATAATATAAAGAGTTATATGTTCGCTACTCAAGACGAGAAATCCTATTAAGTTGATTGTGGCCAGAGGCATTACTTTTATAGATAAAATCTTCTCCATTTGAAACATATAGAACATCCCTAATTAATTTAATGTCATCGATTTCACCATCTTGAGGAGTAAACGTTCTTTTTGCATAAATCTCGAACTTTGCACTAGCAGCTGTCGATAACTCATCGAAAGAATGTGTCACCATAAATACCTTGCCATTAACATCAGTACCATTCACAAAAAAGATTATCCTCTTCACAGTTATGTAACAATGCTTTTAATGGGAAAACAGCGGTATCTATGAAACAAACAAAAATCCGTTCAGATATCATTGGACATAAGACTCTTATCTAGATGCAAATGGCGAGTTTCTCGACTTGGAACGTCAACGATATTTAAAAGTCGATTCCCATCGAGCGAGAGACGCAGTTTGCAGTTTATCAAACACCAATTCTCAAGGTCAACGATATATCAGCGTTCGCTTAGTTCGACCTTCGTGATTCCGAAAGACGTTCGGCTTTTAGAACTTCGACAGTTCGCGTCAAGGTACACCAAGTTCAAAGCAACGACACACTAGGCATTTAATCGTATTAAACCGAAGTTTGGAAAGATCGATAGACCTTTCCTTCGGTCCGCCGAACGACGATAGAATCTTAGAGGATCTTAAGAAATAATAAAAATTAGAGCGTCAGATTAGATCGGTGCCTCGTCGTGCAATTTCGTCGATATTAATTGCCGTGAAGGAGAGTCGCCCGCTCAAAGGCCATCTTCGTTCGAGACGGGGAACTACGCGTATCGCGATCTCCCTCGAGGCCCCTGTTAATCACGTTATCGCGACACCTAAGTTCGTCTTGAGTCGGGTTCTCGCTCGCGAACGATGGCGACCGGTCTGCGCGAGGAGAATGCGACTACGGGACAGCCTGGATGTGTGAAAGCGTAAATAAAGTGCGCGAGGGCGTAAATACGCATATGTACGTCACTTAAATTCGAACGCGTCGTGTCGAACCGCAAACCTCGCCCTCGGCTCGACGATGCCAATATTGGTCGTGTCACGAGTGGTACCATACATATCGCGATTTATATGCATGGCAATGACGTAGGCCAGTAGTGAGCGCGAAGGGGCGTCGACGAGTTAAAATCGTTCGGCACGTTCGTTCGTACCTCGTAATCGAATTGTTCGAGCGGAACGACGATTCGTCTCTTTTACCATTATTGCCGCTTTGACGTATCCTCGATTACATCGTTTCTCTATAATCCTCCGTGCGTAATTGCTCGTCTTCATACGCGTGAAACTTACTCAAAATTCTTCGAAGCTTTGGAAGCGCATTGCCGCTGTCGATATTCGATAGCAGTAGTCAGAGGTTGCCGTGTAATTATTGCTTCAGTTTTTCTTCAGGTCTTACTACGTGTTAAGTCCCGCTGTCTCCTCGAACGAGCGAATAATGAATATAATATACAGGGTGGGGCAATAATTATCAGCACCTCGGATATCTTCGAAACTATAAGTTTCATAGAAATATTTGCTGAAATAATACCGTGATACGGAAGCAGAAACATATCGATCTATTTAAAACAAATGGAGGTGACCTCCATTCAAATGTCCGAAGTACCTTCACCTGCAAAAAAACTATCATCTTCATCGGATGGCGCCCTTCGTACTGTGGAATTTTATTTCAGCAAATATTTCTGTGAAACTTATAGTTTCGAAGATATCCGAGGTGTTGATAATTATTGCTCCACCCTGTATATTAACAGCGTACATCAAGGAATGTAATTATCGACCATGTCTTTATCTCCAATGTCAAGTGGTGCTTCTATCGATTCGTATAAACTGCATTTTTATTCTTTACGCTTAGAGAAGTCTCGTAACTGTTACATCCGTTTTAACGCATGTTCGACGATGTTTTAACGACAACGAAAGGAAGTTTATCTACGAAGAAAGGGAAGATAAAATAGCAGCACCGAAGATAAAAGTAAACGGTCTTGAAAGTCAACGCAGTGATTCTACTGTATTGGAAAATTATATGAGCACGATCATATCACGCATCGTTTAAATGTATTCGCGAGGCTCGTATGAAGTAACGTAGTCTCATAAGCTGCCGTATCTTTTATTTTCGCATGATAGTTTATCGAATAAAGCCAGATCTCGTCTAAATACTTAATGCTCGATTAAGTCTCTTGTCGACAGCGAGTCCTTCGAAGATCATCTTCGCTTAGAATTTGTGCGAATTTCACTCCTCGAGAATTCTCTTAGGAAAATGTAGTTCGGTCCACGAAGATTACGCTTTGCGCTCGGTCTCATTTGTGTCACGTTCGAGAAATATCACATTTGTTAACACTTTTCTGTGCTCGAGAATGACGATTGAACTTCACGTTTAATCCATATCGATCTATTCCTCGTGAACGCTTTTTAAATCGTTAAGTTCTCAGCGAATAAATTCAATTTACATTTTCAAATCCAACATTGAGCTTTTAACGTTTCAAAACCGTACTGTATCTTAGGATATTTATTCGAGATGTGGGTGATAAGTATCTCCATTGGAGTTTTCTTCTAATTCTTTTAATGATCCCGTAGAGAAATAAGAATTATCAACGTCGATATTCCTCCATGTTCCTCCTCTTTTCCTTTCCTCGAACTCTGGAAAAGCAATTCAGAATCGATTCCGTTGAGACGAATTAAAAATCAGTAATGCGTACCACTCGGCAACTCGTTGCAGTTGTGTGCTACGCAATGGATTCTATTCACGGGCTCTCCTATTCTAAGTCGTTTCGCATTCCAGAGACTTGCGGAACCTTCGTCGCCGAACATTTGATTCCCATAAAGGCGAGAGTCGCATTTCCATAATGAAAATGCTATTTTTTGTACAGTAAGACCTCGCTTAACACTGTCCTTAACACTATTTCACTATGCGCGATTTTTTGAGGAATCCCCAAAATCGTATTACATTTAATCCTGCTCCACTCAACGTAGTTTTGGGCAATAAGCAAAATGTGTTGGTAAAAGTTTTAGCAGAACAAGTACACAATGATGACGAACTTTCAACAAATTTTCCGAACAAAAGTTTAGCCATTCATAACGTGTCTTGCTACCGACAACTGCTTGCTGTCGTTAAATGACTTCTTCGCAAAAAAACAAAGAATGTCAAATGAGGAAGAACCTTCCTTCCTTATCACAAACATAATTTTTTTTACTGAAACTTGTCTTGATTGCCATGAATGCTTTATGAGTAAAAATCGATATCGGCAACAAATAAGTCTATAATTAATGAAATAAACAAGTATTTAACAATAAATGTTACAAAATAAAACAAAAAACTGATAAATTTTCTAATTCTCTGTTCTGTTTCACCCATCCCCATTATTTACGTGTTAATGACCTCGTTTAACGCTATTTCGTTTAACGCTGGAATTTGTTCGAACGTATCCCCCGCGTTAAGCGAGGTCTTACTGTACCTTCTACGAGCTTGGCAGCGCCGTATTAACGGCCACTCGACGACGTAACTCGAACTCGTGATCTGAGCCCCAATAAGACAAAGGGTCCCGCTTTTAAGACTTCCGGTACACCACGCACTCCTACTTCCTCCAAAGGCTTCGTCCTTTTTCGTAAATTCGACGGAAAGCAAATATAAGTACGCCGAGCATACCCCACGCGCGAAGGGAGGGGGGCTTTTATCACCATCAATCTCCTACGACCGAAGGAAGGGATGATGCCGCATCCCTTCCAAGAGGATCCGCTTTTAGTCGAACATTACCGAGATTGTGACGCGCCAAGACGACATAAATCGTCTCAAGTCGCATATCATTCGATTCCCGACAACATTACGCAATCATTGTACAACGCGAGGTATAAAGTTCAATATCGAACTATCACGTGCGAGATTTAACAGTCATTGTTATCGCTAATAAACATATCGCATCGATACTATCACACGTACACCCAGACGTTCGGACTATCTTCTGACTTTATGACATCGAAGTACAGCACTCATCAAATCAATATTTCGTCTCCTTCAAACAGTTCCGTGAAGGTTAGTTCGATCACGGGACAAGGTGCGTCGTGCTATCATCAATCCAGGCGAGGCGCATTCTAGCGCATTCCTTCCTCGTTACTTCGAGTTCGATAGATTGTACCATCACCTTTTCTTCCCAATCAGTTCTCCTAATTGGAAGAAAGAACGCGAAAAGCTTCCGTTCGGAGTTACGCCAAATGGAAGAAGATAACAGGGGCTGATATACGATCTCCTGTTTTTTTTGTTTTCCGAGTAACAATTTTTCCCCTTGTACGTTATCCCGTATAAAACAAACGCTTTCGAAATTAAATCGTAAATCTCCCACGCGTTTAAATCCGCCAGAAACTTTTACAATTCACGAAGAATTATTATTTATCGCGCAACTCTCGGTGCATTCTCACCGAGATAATTTTTCTATCGGAAAATCGGCGTTAAAAGTCGTAAAATTTCGAGGCGACGATCGAAAGCGATTCCTTACGCGGCGCAAATAACAAGATCTCGCATCAACGTTGCGCACTCACGATTACCGGCGTCATCAAGAATACATACTTAACCGAGAGGAGTTATTACGTTCTTAGGAAGTTTCGAACGAATCGCGCCACTACGACGATCGTAAACTTTTCCATCGTCCAAACCTAATCCTTCCTGCGATCCAACGAAACGTGGTGATGGCGCAGAAAAAGGAGAGGCTAAATTAAAAGAAGCAGCGACACGTTGATTGAGTAGCGGCGATGAACCAGCGAAATCTAACGAGATCGTCGTAGAGAAATTCGCTCGACGTAAGTGTGCGAATACGAAACGATTGCGGAATTAGGACTCGCTTTTCAGTGGACGGAACAACGTAACGAAACTTGTCAGACATCGTAGGCTACTTATCGTCGAATAATTGGAACGAGCTTTCTTCCAAGCGACAGACGTCACCTCGAAACTGCGTTCGTGCTTTGCGCCTTTCCTTCTTGCTTCCGTCTTCTTCTCTCTTTCGTTTTCCAGCCGCCGCGACCTATCCACGTCTTAAACGGAAATACGGATCGTGAATCCCCCGCGAGACGACCTCGAAACGTCAAAATGGAAGTTTTATCGTGTATATATTCTCTGGATACTCGTTAAGAGGTAGAGGACGCGCAAGTTCCGCCATAAGAAGCGCGCTTTTCTTCGTGTTTCTCCCCCTTGTACAGAAGCGAGTAACTTTGATATCCGGATACGCTTTAAAGTGACGAAACTTCGTTTCTAGAATACATGTATACCGAGTTAGTGGAAACGACTTTACGATCCAGACAAGAGACTCGTACGGATGTCTTTGTGTTTTTTCTCGCGATTCCGAGGAATCGAGTTTCTTCGAAATTCGCGATGCTGTGTGCGCGTTTTCCATGCCCCTTCCTTCCTTCTGATTTTTAAATTGCTTAGAGTAAATTTGACACGTTGCGCGAAAAATATTCGTACTTTTTGTCGAAAGAGATCAAAAACATATATTTTTTTACGCAAATGATGCGCACGAGTCAAATGCGATTTATTTTTAGTTAATACAAGCGTTAAACGAACGGATCGAAGAATGTGCTTAAATATCGTTCATATCGTGCAAATATATCTTATAGAAAAAGGCTGTGTCATAAATTAACATTTTTGGACGACGCGCATAAAGAGGATGGAAATAAACGATACTTGCAAAACGCGAGATTAGAGAATTTTTTAAAGAGATCGGCATATGCATGCATTATTCATAAATAATATTATGTCACTCCCTAATGAGTCGTCGCAAGAGTAATAAATATCCGAGGTAAAAGAGAATTAAACAAACGAACACTCGTTCAAAAAGAATCCGTAAGAATTCGTCTCAGTAATGACGTCTTTTCGCTACAAAATGTCAATAGCGCATTTTATTTCACACTTACATAATCCCGAGTTCGATCCAGACTCGTTACTTGCGCATAAAGCGCAATAAATTCTTTGCAACTATTCCCTTAAAACGATAAACATTTCACGTTCGTATGTAATACAATATATATTTACGCGGAAACGCACGTTAGTCCTATCGAATACCAGACGAAATTCTTTTTCTTCTTTTTCGTTCTGGTCGTCGCGTTATAGGAAAGGCAATTAGTATATTTTCACAACCTCGTCGTATTTATAGCTCCTAACGGAGAAGAATGAACGCGATCAAAGATGGCTTCATAGAAAGATCGCTCCACTTTCTAGACACGAGGTGATAATAGCGGAAGGTAGGCGTGAAAGAAATTGCGAGGGATGGTCGACATCGATTTCCCATTAAGATAGTCGCACGAGTACAGCGAAACCGCGACCTCCCTTTCTTGAATGACAACGAACTACCAGTCGAAACTCCTTTCCGCGATCGACGACAAAATTAGCGTTGGATATGTACATATCGACGGCGTTGACGCGCGTTATTAATAGACGTGGATGGACCATGCAACTCGGAACGAACGATCGGACGTACGCGCGTCTATACGTGCGTTTACGTACTCGAGTCGCAAGATTGATCGTCGCGCCATTGAATTTCAAACGACAAGATATCATCGCCGAGACTCGACGATGCTTGTCCTTCCTCCCTTCGTGAATATCTCGTATCGATCGTACGAACTGTAAGACGATCGATAGAGATCGAACGTTGGTTATTTTCGAGAAAGGAATAAGATAAAACGATGTTTTTTCGATAAGGGAAAAGATATTAAAATATGCAGGAAGTACGTATGATAAAGTGAGTGAAAAAAGTGGAAACTTACGGATGGATTCGATTTTGGTTATTAAAAGTCGATTGATCTTTGCATGAAATAACATTCGTGCTTGAAAGATCAATCCGAAGTTCAGGAGCCACGATATATTTGCACTATTTCGAAGGGCAATCGTGTTGTGTCCAAATACGATATTAAATGACTGTCCATTGCTATTGATATTATCTAACGCGTTTGCGACTTCCCATACATGTACGTCAAGAAGAAAATGATAATCAGGTGAGCGCGTTTCATGAAACTTTAATAACAACGAATAAAGCGGCAATTGTATAACGGTGTCTCGAAAATGTGGAAACGTGCCGAAGAATGTGCTTAAGAAACGAAAGGATGTTTTTACGAGCGCTATTCAGAAGCAGATTCAGAAGAATGACTCCGGGAAAATTTTGGAACGTTCAACGAGCTTGGCTCAAGGAAACAGAGAAAATCAGTTGGCACTGATATAGAGGCAGGAGAGAGAAAGAGAATAATATATTCCAGTTTTGTTCTTGTTCAATGGAGCACGAAGAAAGTTCGAAGGGGAGAAAAAGAAACACCTTGGCAAATGAGGGCAAGCGATAAAGCAGATAAATTACAAGCCGCAATTATTCGCTTTGGGTGAGGCCAAGATGTACGAGCCAAGAGAAGATATACACATACATATGTATCTTATCGTTGACAAATTTTCTACCTGTAGGAGAAGGCTTTTGCTGTTATTCGATTATCAAGAATAAGTGGTTTTCTTCGAATATCGATTTTTCTTCGTCAACATATGTAGTGTTTCGAAAGAAGTCGGAATTCGCTCGATTTAATTCTGCAATGAGACTGTCGACAATTTCGAGTGCAACTCACGCGGAATACGTCCTTCGTCAAATTCACCGTCAATTTTCGAGAATAATTTTATTATTTCTCGGCTAATAATTATCCATAGAAATTCTCCCAGTTGCTCACTTTTCATTAATAATAATTATTTTACTATCTCGTTCTCTCTATTTCAAATAAAATGTTTTTCCTTGAAATTACTCTTAATTAAATTGGTTACTTCACGAAGACAAAATATTACACTCTAAGAATTCCCTCGTAAACTTTCATTTCCTTTGAATGAATATTGTAAGTAAAGAGAAATCAAATTTAACGTTGCGAGTAGCATTTCGCTTTTATTAATTTCGATTTCAATCGAGAATAACAATCTTTGAACTTTAACCTAATTCGTGACATCAATCCGCATAGTTGGTATCTACTTTTTGGTAGGACGATAATTAGAACAATAGAATATTCCTAAACTAATCGTTGCGTTAACGTAAAAATCCAGTAATTGAGAATCAGCCAAGAAAAATCATACCTTGTTGGTTCGCAAACGCTTAAGACATCTCAGCTGTTTATTGTCAGACAGGAGAAAAATTTCTACGTTGATCTGTCTTAACAAGGTGGCTCATTTATGTTTCGAGGCTCTAAAACATTTCTCGTAAAACATTTAGATTAAAAATGAAAAAGAAAATACGGGAAAAGGAGTGGAAGAGAGACGTAGCTGCTATTTTAGTACAATCACAATTCCGGCGTGGAACAAGTGAAATAAACTGAATCACGTGGTTCGTGTAAACTGAGAAAATAGAGATATCTACGTTGAAGTTAATTTTCCAATGTATTGTATAAAATAATTCTATAATATTGATGACATTATTGACATTTATAAGCGCTTTGTAAATTTATTTGTAATGTACGGTTTACATTTTCCGACTCTTAATTTTATGCGTGTACAGTTATGGGTGTTTAATTTATGTTTCTTAATGAAACAAATCGAAAATGCCTATAGGCGTTCGATAATTGTTATCGGTAATGACTGTACAGTCATGCACATTATACAATATTGTATATTAAAGTTAGCTTTCGTCCATAAGAAAAGTATTTTTCCAATCTCAAGATATTTTACATTATTTTCAATTATTACAAGTAAAATAGAATTTGGTTTTAAAGCGAACGAGGCTGTCGAATTGCTCGTTTATAACGCAGACGCATGCGAATTGACGTTAGAAAGTCATCGATTACCAGCCGTGTTCCGTCTATTTTTAGCATAAATCTATAAATATGATGTTCGATTATAGTGACCATAAATCTTACTTCTCGCATATGGGTTAATCTTCTTGCATAAAATAAATCCACGGTATCTCTGCACGCGATCCTGACAAGAGCGTCGAGAATTTTACTACTCGAATAATTTTGTTAAGCAACGAATTTTTCTCAACTGTGTTAATTATATTATTTAAAGAATAATCGACGATCCTTAAAATTGTACAATTACGTATAAAAATCTAAAATGTGATGCACGAAAGTGTATCTAACATTCTGGTACTTTCATATAGTTACTGTTCTTTAATCTTAAGAGTATCCTTTCACCGAGTTCTTTGTCAATAAACGAGAGAGAGTACCATTGAAAAAACAAGAAATTCTAGAAATCGAAAGAGATAAATTCGTATTGATTTAAGAAATGAACCATGACATGGGAAAAAGAAGTTACCGTAACCTTAGGTTAACACTTTCTCGACGAGAAACGGTACTCAGCTACAGACTTTTTAAAATTATAATAATATAAACGTTTCGTCTGGGTATCACCCATCGCAAAGTGAGTTAATATCAAACGTGCCTTTCAGAAAGACTATGTGATTGATTGAAATACAGATTTGTAAAGCATCTATCTGTATTTCTACCACTATTCATAATAAGCAATCTCGCACCGCAAACATTACGGTTGCGTTAAAGCAGCACTCGTCGCATCAATGAAACACCATGCAATAGTATACAGTGTGCACGTAAATGTAAGAATTCGAGATAACACGCAGAAACACCGATGCTTCTATATACAAACGGCGAAGTAATGAACAGAGACGGAATTAGAGTTCATCGATCCGACATGATTCGTTGCGTCGTTGTTTGCTTCCTTCGATGTGACCGGGTTGCACGAGTTTGTCATCTTCGGTTCAAGCGACAATTTAAAAACGTGCAAAAAATAAATAATTATATTATACTATAATAATTGCGTGCGTAAATTAGTTGAAAATCTATCAGAGATATTTAACAAGTGAATAAAAAATTTATTCGAAATGCACAAAAATATGCATCGGCTTTATAGTTTGAAAAAATCAAATAGAAATTTGTTATTTCACCAGCACCCTGGTTATCAGGTGTCCATAACAGTTTCCCCTTCTGACGTAAAAAAAGAGGCCTAATCTATAATACGATTGACGTAGTGAATGTGCAACGTACGGTAGTAAGAGACAAGAAAAACCAATCGGAAATTTTTTTCATACCTTTGTTCTACGGGTAACACATTCTATTTTTTAAAATCGGAGTTGTGATTATTCTCAAACATAGAATCTCAATCCTAGTGGGTTTACGAACATGGGTTTACGTAATTCTAAAGCGGAAAATGACGCTTTGTTGGGGTAACGATGCTTTCCATTACGAAATACAATATGGTTGCTGCAGTACCCAAAGTTGGAAATTTCAATGACAGTTGATAACCCATTGAATCGATTTAACGCAATTATCATGCGGCGCAAGAACAATCGCGTACAATGCTCGCGTAAACGTTTGCCTCGAAACTGTTGTTACTGCGATATAAAACGCAACGGAAAAGAAAGTTTTCAAAAAGGAGCGATTGCGTTGCGCGTCGCTTCATTGTTTATCAGTGCCAAAACGGTGTCTCGCTTATCGAGCGAATCGTTGTAATTATAAAATTATAATTATATAATTGTAATTATATAATCACAGCAAAGCCATTGTCGTTATTGCAAAACTATTGATCTTTCAAATTTACTAAACGTTATCAATGAAAAACGCGCGTTGTTTTAATTTAATCATTGTCTTAATTTCTTTGAACAATCCGTTTGAACGTTTTTATTTCGCGCCATGTACTTGCGATGCGCCATGAATATTTATAGGTATGCAAATGCATGTATTGCTTCGTCCCAACAGGGTCAACAAAGAGGAATAGGAAAATAGGTTTAATTATGAAGAAGACGCGGAATGAGTGAAAATAGTGTAAGAGGGACAGGGGAGGTTTTATACGGAATGGATGACATCGGTAGAAAAACAGAAAAGGAAGATGATGGAAAAGAAGGAAATTAATCATAGAAACGAGCGAAAGGATATGTATCATGAACCAAATTCTTCTTTCGTGACATTAGCTAATTGTAAAATAAAGATCGATCGTCTTATAATTCTTTCTGGATTATAGACGCTAATTGAACGATTGAAGATAATAAATCTTTTAGTTTAGTACTATAAAAAAATACAATTAAAAAGCGTATTTTGTTGGTAGAAACTCTTGAAAATTGGCAGACCGTGCTGGCATTTAATCCAATTTCTCGGTCGTTCGTTCAAACCAATAAGTAAATAATACCTCAGATAGATGAATCTCGTAAAATTCGTGTCACGTTCGATTCCCTAATATATTGCCAACATCCCAATAGCGCAGATGGCTTAATATCGCTTCCGCGATAATTAGAGCATCGTCACAGTTATCATCGGTGTTACTTAAACGTTTCTATCGTTACGATTAAAGCGACAGCGTTTAAACGACGACTGCGAGATCGATCTGATAAACTTTATTTTTACGTACAAAAAAGATAGAAAACACAAAAACAAACACAATGGTGCAAAACTTCACTGAAAGAATTTAGTCCCTTTCCTTCGAAAGAGATTCGTTTAACGATCTTCACTGCATTTTAATTAATTTCGTCGTACTTCGACGAAGGTAGCAAAATACGAAACGGTCTTTTAATTTTGTTCACTCGTCACGCACACATACGCACACACAATTCCAATTATCGTGATAATTACATGAAAAACCGTATGACATAAGTTCGAAACGTACATAATTCGTTCGAAATATCAGCAAACGCTTAGTAACTCGACACAATATCGACAGATGTCAACAAACGTGCAACGGGTAAAACTCCATCACTTTTTCCGTATGCGCGTCAGTGTTGCGAAAGAAGCGATACGAAATCGCTGTCCACCACAGCCAGAAAGCACGATTGACGTTCGCTCACTCGCTCGTTCGTCGATGAATCCGCTCGACCCGGATGCTGTTAAAACGCTTGCTTACCAAATGCACTTCCGCTTTCATCGCACTTAAACTGCCTTGTTCGACGCTCCCAAGAACGTACTCGCGAGTCATTCCGCTAGAAATTCGTTTTATCATCGCGAGTTGGCGCGTGACACGATGCTTTCGCAACATGATGAGTGACGCTTTGAGCCACGCGCTCCGTAACTAATGGAAGGGCGCGTATGTTAAACGTCAATAGCCCAATCTAGTTACCTGTCGACAATGGTCATCACCGGTCACTCTCACTGACGACCGCAGAGTCCATCGTGTCGCGTTTACCTCGCGAACGACGCTGTCGATTGCCTCGCGCAATATCTTGCCGCCATTTTGCGCGCGAACTCTTCGTACAAAAAAACGCGAACTGACGCAACGAGATGAAATGTACATTTCCATCCAAATTTTCGAGTTTCGTGTCTCGGATCATCAAACGTCACTTCTCGTGTCCAAGTTCTACCGAAAGACTCTCTTTCTCTCTCTTCCGCTCTTGTAGAAAGAAGCAACGCAAACAGACGAGTTTTATTACGAAATAGATTTTATATTATATTATTTTATATATAATATAAATATATTATATTTTTTACGGAGATCGATACAATTAGAAAAGATAAAAAAACGTTGCTCGTCGAGAAGCAATGGCGCAAGGGATCAGATAGAGTTAGACAAGGAACTCAAGCGCTCGCTACGTGCTTTCGTTTAAATTTATACTCCTCGAGCGAGGTAACCGTATCCTCGGTGGATCAGTCCCTTCCGTCGGTCTGTGATGTAAACGGACGGAAATACGCGCACACCTAGCTACGTAAAGATACTCAAAGAATTCCAGGTTTAAGCTTACAACCAACGAAAATTCTTTTTCCAATTTATCGACCCAAGGTAGGTTCGTACCAATTTCATCCCTTGAACCTTTAGCCCTCTCTTTCGAGAGAACTAATACGTTTTACACCGCCAGGGGTTCCACGTTTTTATGCCTTTCGACGTGGGAAAGGCGCGTTTACAATACGAAGCATCCCGTCGAAGTGACGATAGATCGTGTGGTGGAATTCTTCGCCGAACGTCGTTCGATTTTACCTCTCGAGTAATTGTCTCTGTTACGCCCGAGGCTCCTTCGCCGCGTTTGTTCTCGGAATTTGTCCCTTTGTATTTGAAGTCTACGGTATATATAGCATCGCGATTACGTCAAGCTGTAAGAAAACCGATACACGTCGATGCACGTTGTTGGAAAGGTCAAAGACGCACGAATAGTGGTGGTGGTGAGATTGTACGTAATCAACCGAGAAGTGTTTTTTGATCGAGGATACAGTTGTTATGTTGGTGCATTTGAATCGTTGGATTTTCTTTACATGTAAACGTTCTGTCTTTCTGTTTTCGTTATGCTTTTGTTTTTGGTATAACCTCGTTTATAGTCGTACTGTCCATTGCCAGAGTCATGTTTCAACGAAGAAGATTTTCTCAAAAGTGTTCCATGATATGAATTCAACCGATATTCGTGTGTTTTTTTTTATGAGTATAAACTTAGTAACAATGCTGCAAAAGCTGCACGCGATATAAACCAGGCGTTTGGGGAGAATACTGTTAACGATCGAAAAGTGCAGCGTTGGTTTGAAAAAATTCGGCCTTCGGATTTTTCCAACAAAATGAACCGCGTGAAAGACCCAAATCGTCTGTGAAAAATGATACTCTAAAAACATCGATGGAAACCAATCTAATTGTATCTACAAGGGAACTTGCTACCAGAATGAAAGTTGACCATAGAACGATATTGCGACACCTTTCTGAAATTGGCAAGGTGAAAAAAATGGATAAGTGGTATCGCACGAACTAACCGAGCGATATTTCTCCACGACAGCTCGACCGCATACGTCGTACAAAACAATTGCGAAATTAAATGAATTAAAATATGAAATTTTGCTGCACCCAGCTCATTCACCGGATCTTTCGCCAACCGACTTTCATTTTTATTAAACATTTGGAACAGTTTTTATGGGCTAAACAGTATGAAAACGAAGAGAGTCTGAAAAATTCCATATCAGAGTTTATTGATTTTAAAAATAAGAATTCCTTTAAGAGACAGGCATCTATGCATTAAAATGTCGTTGTGAAAAATGTATTGAAGCAAATGGAGCATATTTTGATTAAATAAATAAGCTTTTGAAAAAGATATATAATTTTATATATTCATTTAAAAATCTGACGTTTCATACGCACCAACCTAATAGTTCACCTGCGTGGATGTAACTACGGAATGAAACTGAACCGCGAAAAATAGCAACAATAAGAAACATCTGCCTCCATCTCATGGAATTATTGTGAATTTGATCATTTCGCGCTAATAATAAATAAATTTCAATTCCAGCAGCGTAGTAACACTAATAAAAAGGAACGCCTACGATATATTTTATTTAATGAATTTAATTGCGATTCGAAAGCCATCATTCGTGACGTTTGTGCCATTTTCTCATACTCCTTAAATCACCAACACAATTCTTTCTTTGAGTAAAGTTCGTTATGTGATCGAAAGATTCGTTTAAAGAAGATGTTTTGTAAAACACGAATTAAATACTGACAAAGAAATTAATGTTTTTTTTTTTTTAGAGAAAAACCGCGGAAATTCATCGAATAATTTAATACGTTGCCTTAAATTCAATCGTTAACTTTTCGATCGAAAATAGAACGAAAGAACGAAAAGAAAAATCGTTCATTGACTGAACCCGATAAACAATAAACGAAGAGCCTTGGGAGATATACTTCGAAATCTCGTTTCCTCCGTACCAGTCGTATATTTTGACATTCTTACGAAACGTATCGCGTTCCTCAACGTCGAAACCCCAAAGGTCCAATCGCGATCGAAAAATTGCCATGTTCGCCTCCATTGTTCGTTACTTCTTTGAAAAATCGTCTCGAACCTCTCGATTTGGAACCCTTTAAATCCGAGATTCACGAAGGCCTTCGATCGAACGCTAGTGTCCTCGCAGAACAATCGCGGTTTTCTTCGAAATCGCTGTCGAATTTCGCAGTGCACGCGAAATCTGGCTTAGCATATCCTGGTAGAACGGTTAAATTTGAAACTGGTGTGCTTAGAACGTTTCTCCGCAGACTCGCACACAGTAGTTTGTCCGATCGATTCGAGCGTATACCACTGGACATCGTTGACGAATGGATCGGAGAAAAACGACACTGGAAAGGAATTTCTCGCGTTGCTCAACAATAAAAAGTTTTTCCAACGAAAATATTCTAAGCAAAATATCATATAGATAATCAAATATAAATGTCCAAATGCAGTCGATAAGCGGCACGCGTGAACGTACACTTCATTAAATCGACGATATTAATTTACGAGAGCAACAGCTCGCTATATTGGATTTTTCCGTGCGAATGAAACGAAAGTGTTGCACTTATCGAGAATAAATAGACAGTTTCGATTCGTCAAACGGCGAGATTTCCCTCTCTCGCCAGTAAGCTCGCTGTGCTTTCAAAAACGAAGGAACGATAAATCAAAATCCTTTCGAAATTCCCAACGAAAATAACTCGACAATCCAGGACAAATAGCGAATTCAACACGGAAGAGCGGAATGTATATGCAAAACTAATCCCGTTTTCGCGTGAAAAATCAAGACGTACGATCGTCCTCGTTACCGTTTTCGACGAACCACCACTCGTATATACATACTTTATAATACCTCGATTTGGTATACGCGTTCGTACGGTTGCACAGGACAGGTATCCTATTATGACGAAGTTTCTTTGAAAAATTCCATGACGGATCGTAAGGTTGGGCGTTCTTCGACTACTGTGACTTTCGTTCGCGTAGGCGTGAAACACGTACTTCCTGTACACGCGCTTGCATGTAAATTTGCTCGAGTAACGAGGCGAGAGAACTATTCGTCGGTGATTTACGCTGAAAAATCTTCCAACAGAATTGTTCCACGCGCAGCTGTTACGATCGCGATCCAACCACGGATTTACTTCCAATCGGTCTGATGCTATATCGACTTTCTCTCTCTTTCTCTCATTCAGAACGAAGGCAGAAAGGCTGCCGTTCGATATCGCGTTGTTACATTACGTTCGGTAACACCTGTTGTTATCACAACTGCCAATTTCGTACGGTATAAACGAAGCGTACACGCGATCAAAAAGTTTATCGCGGACGGAGATCGTTCGGTTACGCGACTCAACGCTCTCTCACGCAACTTCCACAGAATTAATAACGTAGCTATGTAACGGAGGCGATAGGAATCGCCTGTAGCTGAGTGGAGGAGCAGGTAGGTAGGTGGGTGGGTAGGCAGGTAGGCTCGAAACTTTATTGATCAAGCTCGAGGATTCGAAGTAACCGAATCGCGCGGAGTTCAAAGAGTTCAATCGGTTATCTTACGTGTTGTTGAGACGAATTTGGACGATTCGTTCATTTCGTATCGATGAGTGTGGACGATTTTTTGTCGGTATTTCTCTCGCGAATTTTTTTATTCGGAATTGCTGCATCGATCGCTTCTTTTTCCCCCGTTTAATATACTGACGGTAAATGTTTTCAGAATTGGCGACACATTAGAATTAACGTCGACCGTTTTATTTAGCTCACGTACGCTGAAAGAGAAATCATTTGTTTCTTTAAGTGCCACTTATTTCCTAGCGTATTACAAGGGAAGCGTATGAAAGATTAAGCGATTTTTTATTCGTAACGCGGTAATTCTGACGTTCCTTCGCGTTTCCCTAGAGACACGAGGAAACGGTTGACTTTTGCTATTTATATTGGTCACCCATCGGAAGTGGGTTAATATAAATAACTCGGATCGTTTTAAAAGTATCCACGGCAGTAACGTATAATTTTGAAAAATAATCTGAGATTATGGCTACGTCGCGTGAAGTACCGCGATCTTTCTTACGATCGATTTTAAAAGAAATCCAACGTATCGTGGTGTGAAAGTAATCGAACAGTAAAATTCAAGAGTTAAAGCCACCGGATACGAGCTTCCATAAAACCGTATTTCCGTCCAACTAATCGTAGCAAGTAATATTATCGAATGAAAAATGTGAACCCATTTTTCAACAAAATTACTTCCGATATCCTCATAAAAATGTATATTTTTGGTACAAAATTTTGGAAATCGCTTGATTTCGATCACGATTTTACGTATATCTTACTTTCTTCTCGTCGATTCTCGTGAATTTACGACGTTAAAAATTTTATTTCGCGTTCGCACAGCATGTTAAAAATAAAGAACTCCCTGCGATCGAGCTTAATGAATACACTGCGTGACGCATCGGCCGTAATTTTGGATGCGAAAATGACGTCAAAGAATATTCGCCGGTAGATCGAATGGCTTTTCCACTTTGATCGATTCGTTCCTCTCTTAATATCGCCGTATTCTTCGCGTTCCTCCTTTCGATCGTAGAAAAACTTTACGTCGAACGAACTTTTTTCAAAAATACGCATCTACGTCGATTGCTTTCATTCTCGATATTCGATAACGTATTAAAAGATCCACGGAGATACCTTAGCTTCTTATCCGAATGAAGAGAGAAACAATACTCGAAATAAATTTGACCGTAGGAAATGGCGAAGATTAGATCGATTCTTTCAATCGCGTCGGTTCAATCTCTCGACGGTGAAGAATAATTCAAGGTGCCTCCACCGATGCCTTACTCCATTCGAGTGATGACAACGATTGAACGACACCGTCTTCCCTTCGTTTTACGCTTCATTATACTGTCAGACAAAGGCACGGAATCACGCGAAAAAACGTAGGCGAGATCGCTTCGTATAAACGATACAAATTTCGTCGCATCGCTGCCGATAAAAGTTATCGAGGAGGAACGACTTTCGTTATTGCGTTTCTTCCCCATGGTGAGAATCGATTCGACGATGCCATGAAATTCGATACTGGACTATGTCGAGCGATTTTCCACGTTGACAACGAAAAAGAATAAAGAGGGAAGGGACGCTTCCTCTCTCTCTCTCGTCTACTGTGAAACGCGAGGGGATGATCATCAGAGCAAAAGTCCCAAAGCGACAGTTCGTCCGCTTGAAATTGCGCCGACAGAATCGATCTTCTTCGATACGTGCCGCATTCAAATACGTCCTACCTTTTCTTCGTCCTTTCCAACGAATGTCGCGTCGTTCGACTCGACACAAAACACGTCGCATAAACGGTGAATTCGCGAGGGAAGCCATTTTTCTTCATCTCGCGGTATGTAAATTCGCCAAAATCATTACTAGTTTGCAGGATGTATCGCGTTCTTGCGTATTCTCAACGCACTATCTTAAGAAGGGATTTATTTGTAGACGAAAGGCATCGCGATTGAAGATTACGCTGCTTTCAATCGATTAACATCAGATTGTATGGCGTAAACAATGTGGTTTTCGTCAGATAATAATCATTAACGAATTTACGTACTGATAGCAGAAAATATTGTACAATCATCTTAGGAATTTTAGACATTTTTTCTATGTATGCAATAGTTCGAATCTGACGCAGTCGGATAAATCTTCTGAAATCGTTTTATCAATTCTGTCTGAATGTAAGACAACCGTACAATAAATCACGATCTGATTTCACTGCAATTTTCGAAATCTATCGACTTTTGAAAATGATGGAGCGAACGAAGGGCTTCGCACAAAACAAGACTCCCGCGTGCCGAGTAGGACGAGTGCAAACGTCCTTGACACAGAAAAACCCGAGAGAACCCTTTCTATTCCTGGAGCCATTCCAACAAAGAATCGTAGACGCGCGGCTTCTCACGTTGTGAAACGAGTAAAGAAGGGTAAGCCTGTCATGGAGAAATAGAAAAAAAAGCGTCTCGGTTTTTAGTATCGCTGTTTATCGAGTTTGGTTTTGAAATACATTATTTACGTATATATCCGTAATGTCCAAAGTCACGCGATGCATCTCGAACGCATTAATAATAATCCGTTTTGCATATTGTACATTTCAGTAACTTTCCTACGCTTTAAAAAGGTTCTCTTTGAGACGCGACTCTATGAGAATTTTCATAGTAATTATCCGACTGTAAACGTTCCAGTTTTTATTAATTTTTACGGATAAACGACATCATTTCCGTGGATTAACGTGATATCGTAGGTACAAAGCAAATAAAATGTCGAACGGGAGTAGAAATGGCTTAAATGGAAGTTGTCGCATCCTCTACAAAATAAAAATTCAATTTTCACGATTAATCTTTCGCTGATACGATCATTATTATTAATACGTAGTTCTTATGTCTTTGCTTAGTTTCAAAGACCACGCGCAAAGCTCCTTCGCTTTTCTTCGAATGCACTTCGAGCGCCTGAAGTTACCGAACAACTTTAGGAAGCGGTGAATCCCTCTAGGCTCAATGGATTATCCCCAAAACCGCGACGTTGTTTCGTTAGCTTTAAGAGGGTCCTTCGACGTTGAAATCCATTTACCTCAAAGATGTATAAAACACAACTGCGATATATCGTTTTAGAATGCGACGACGACTTCGAGAACGACGTTAACGATATTCCTCGCTCCATTGTCTTCTTTTCTTAATTAATTTTTTCATGCAAAAACAATCACACTGGTATTTAATTCGCAAATACGCACCAATTGTTACTTCGCATTTTGACTAGATGAAACCTATTTAATGTGGGACGATAGAGTCACCGCAGATTAAATGGATCTCCAATTTTTTCTTATTCCATGTGTATGTTATTGTGTATATCGGCAATTTTCTGTATTTTTATTTATGCGCTCGATTGCAATTCAATCTTTAAAATATTTCCTAAAAATTGGAAATCGATGGAGATTTTTATTTTTGTTTCATTAAAGTCCACGAAAAATATAGTAAATCACAAAAGGAAAATGGATTCTATTTTATCTCGGTGAGCGAAACAATTTGGTAGAAATTTGATGGTATGAAAAAGAAGAACGTGATTTTATCACGAACTGGTAAAATTAATTTTAAAAAGATCAATCGGCGCGCTTTCGTCGAATTTTTAATATTCACGTTGATTCGTACAGAATTACTTGCGTTTGATGTTTTACTAAAATTTAATCTCCCCTTGGCCCTATCATTTTCACGTAATTAACACGCCCTTTCACGCTTTACATTCGCATCGCTGCCACTGATTCTTTTATTCTTTTAGCTCATTCTCTTTTTCCACGTGCTACCGTTTCATCTTTTTCTCGTGATCTCTACGCTGCTCCACCATCTCTCGGTCTCTCTCTCTCTCTCTCTCTCTCTCTCTCTCTCTCT
>JAITYT010001468.1:50545-69099 GCA_025433975.1 Liostenogaster flavolineata
AACTCTTTCTTCTCTCTTTTTTTCACTCTGTCTTTCATTATGTTCCTTTTATTCCTTCTTGGCTTCCACCTCCTGCTCGTCCCCTTTTCTCATTCATTCTTCTTTTCCTTCTTCCCAAACGCCGAAAAGTCGAAGCAACTTTTACTGCCGCTCCGCTTGGCGAGAGATTTTTCTTCCTTTCCGTTTGGTCTTGAAAAAGTCGAATCGGGCCATCGCCCTAGTATACTTCGATGTATGGTCACCTTCCATGGAAAATATAATCGTAATAAAATGCCATCGACATGCCCGCATAATAATATTATTCAATGGAGCTACCGTTTATGAGAATTATTCTGCCTTTTCTCGTCCTGCGGTTACGATTTTGAAAATTCGTTGCCGCTAATTCAATCTGCAGCGTGACATTTCAAAACACGATTTCAAAACTCAAAGACATTAGACAAAAAACGTATTTTACGTTATAAAACCCGCTAAAGAGAAGGTCAATGTTTTTTATTAAAAGGTAATGCGACGAAAGTGATGATGAATCTAGAAAGGTGAAGTTCCTGCATACGATAATAAATCGAGATTATAAAATAACGAGAAAGATATAAATATTTGAGAGTTTGACGCTTATGCTAGCACCTACGATTTTCAGAGTTATTTTTCTAACTCTTTTTAAACTCTCGTCGTCCGTTTTTCCTTGTGCCACGATTTCGATTGTACTCTGCCTTTATTCTGTATGACGTTCTGATTACAAATACAGCAATGGGCCACTGTTTCATTTAAATAAAAATAAATAAAGTCGAAGAAGTCAACAAAGAGAGAAAAGGCTGATGATTTCGCTCAGCGTAATTCGATTCGACGCAGCAATTCATGCTGTTTTTTATTCGTGGTAGAATTGACCAATCGTAATACGCTCGGCGCTTGGAATAGATTGGATCGGGTCATTTCTTTCGGAAGGAGAATCGAACGTCCGTGCGAAAACCAGAATCACGAGTTCTCAATTTTTAGTAGCAATTTAATACAATTCGACTCTTAAATGTAAGCGATGCATACAACATAAAAGATTTATAAAAAAATGCGTGAAAGTGTAAATTCGTTCTGTGCCCGCCATACATAGTAAGAAAAATAAAGAATAAAATACGAAATTCTGGATGCGACCGAAACCCGATTTCGATTCAAATTCCAATTTTCATTGATCCTGTTAGGCAAATCCCTTTGACAATTTTTATTTTGCGGATAACGTTAAAGTTCAAAAATCGAAAACTCGTCGACTGCGTGGAAATGAAATAAAATTTTTATCAATAACTACCGAAATGAATTAATTAAAATCGAGTTTATACTCCTATTTATAATCAATTTTAATTTGTAATAATTCATAATTTTTCAAACACTCGGACCGTGAACATTTTTATCTGTTTCAATATTATAATTTTATAACAAGAAGAGAACTGATCTCGATCTTTTTCAGTCAAGCGATCGTATACCTTTCTACGGGCAATAAGAATATTGAAAGCAAACAGTGAACGTGGAAACAGACTGCGAAAAGTAAATCGTAATTACTCGGCACACAATGCTCTAGAAAATTAGATGCAACTCGTCCACTTGAAAAATTCCAATATTCTTACATTACTTCAAGTGGAGGAAGCTGTACATGATAATGAAATATTTCGAACACAAACATAGTTTCTTTCCACTTAATTACTGAAAACGTTTTCTTACGACCCATTCTAATATTTCTTAAACGCACAGCTGAGTTAAGGTTTACATATACATTTCTATAAGTCCTACGCCCGTATTCATCTATAATAAATATAAAAAGTCGATCGTCAATAACAAGTCAAACTACGCGTTGCTCACCTCGGTTTGCATCTCCATATCGATGAAGACGATGATATGCCGCAGCGTCTTGACAGAATTTTTTTTTCGATATCTCACGTAGAGATCTAAAACAATAAAAATAAGAAAACGTTAAAGTACACAGTTCAATATGTCAGTATATGCTTGCATTTGCGTGAACATTAAATTTCTCGAATATATTTAGATCTCGTCATACATCTACACAAATTTTTATTTCTTCTCTCGAGGCCAACTGTTCAAACGACGCTATCTTTCTGTAAAGTACTCGTAAACGATGCTCCATTTTTACTTGGTCCTGAGCTCGTAAGAACGCTCATGAATCGCGGCCACGTATCGGCATGCATAGCACGTAACTCATCGTTTGGAATTTTATAATCGATACAAACGAAAAAGAGCCGTCGTATCAACGATGTACGATGATACATGCATCATATCCGATTACTACAGTGTATTTTTCGCATCATTTTCGCTATTTCACCAAGGATGCAATCAAAATTTCGATGCTGCATCTTCATCGTTAAAATTATGTATGTAACGGTACGTCGTCGAATAGATGCAACTAACTTAGTTAGTCTCCTTAGTTTTTCACCTCCAAGCTAAGTTCTTAACAAGAACAAAGCTTAGTTAGCTCTAGAATTTCAAGACCTCCGACACGAAATTCGCCGCTACGAAGATACACGAATAATAATTCGATAGCAATATTGGGAGGAGAAATTGCTTTAATCGATAAGGAAAATTTTTATAAGAAAAAATCTATAGGAAAAGTTTAAAGAGATTCTTTTCTGTAAATTCATACAACCGAAAGTTTTCAATTCAGGAGATTTCAGTATAACTTATTTACAGTCGCCTTGCGATCGGATAAACTTTAAATATTTATTTTTCGTTTTAGAAAAAGCTGAGATAAATTAAAGGAGACACGTCGTATTTAAATATCCCCGATATTTTAACGATTTAATTTAAGATTAACGTCACGTTAAGCGCGACCTTCAATCTGTCTTTCTACCGGCGCAATCGTTCGACGAAGATCGAAGACGATTCGACTGGTCTCCAAGTGAGAAACGGCTGGATTCGCACGTCTTCTTTTAGAAAAGAAAGAGATGGCAAGGGCAACTAAAATTTATTTTAAGAAAGTAAGACGCTCGTTGCGAATATTTTTCTTTTAAATTCGAACTGTCGCGACATACCTCGACTAGATATAGCGAGTTTCTAATCTTTGCGCAATTTTTCCGTTCTTTGCCCATACATTTGCCCCGCACTCTCCTTGCTATAACATTATTTTTGACTTCTCGGTTTAAATGATACGTTGCCAGAAACCGTATCGTTTCGTAGAATAAAGTCTTTTTCAACATCGTTCGTACTCTTTTATCATGTCGCGGTCTAAACGAGGAAAAATTGTAACACGCTAGCTTGCAAAAGTTCCAAGGTCCTTTTCGTGATAAAATTTAACGCGTATGTACGCTCTTCATAGCAAAAAGATTCCATATTCAGTGGTGAGCTTTATCTCGACCTTGATTTTTCTGTTTAAATCTGGGAATAATGCGCGATTCATCGTCCAGTACTGCGGAAATGACAAAAACATTCCTTGATGGTCGAATTAAATACGAAATGCTCGGTGAGCTTCTAGCTGGAAAATGTTCAGTAACGCAGTGCCTTCCCCCTAATTTCATTGAACTTTCTTCTTAATACGTGCTCCATTGTTGCTGAAATTCCGAATGCGTGGTGGAAGCCCTCGCGGAATTATCTGTGCAACTTTACTGCGTTGCTACGATGTGTCCAAACGCGTCTACGTATCTCCATCGTAACAAGCCCATAAATTAGATTATGCAACCGGTATCATGGTACGCCATGGCGACTAGAGAGAGATGATAACTACAACACCGATGCAGTCTCGCCTGCTTAAAACTCGCGTTACAAATAAATGGACTCTTTCAAAGAACGACCGATGATGGTAAACGTAATCTCCGGATCCGATGTCGACAAGGGAAGATGTTTCTAAATACATTCTCTCATTAATTCTGAGAATAATAGCGGTTTTTCCATTTTCTCGATGCAATTTAACAACCGGAATATTCTGATTGTTTGGACACGTACGGATGCCCCGAATTTTTTCTTCGTCTTTACTGGGACTTTTAGTCGTAGAATTTTCATTATCGCGTGAATTTATTTCGATTTATTTTAAAAATGATTAGTTAATATATTTACTTTAATAAATTAAATACAGTCGCACGGAAAGCATTATAAATGTAATGGCTGCTTGGATATCATGAAATATCCATATGAAATGTTTAACGTCTGATCGCTAATATAAAATCGAGTTAAGAAATATTTTCTTTCGTTCGAATGACATGCAAGCATTTCGTTTCTGATTTGTAACACGCAAGTTGGGCAACAGATTCTTTTGAAAGTACACTTTACAGCATTGACTATGACGAATTTTGATACATAATTCATGTAACGAAGCAAAATTCGTTGGCATGCAAATTTTGTCGTTAACCATTACTGAACGCCTGTAGTCGCCTCAGAGCAATGTAAACTGAACATTTATAGCCGAACGTACATTAAGTTGAATGTCAATAAGCGCTAGTAATATGTTAAAAGCAGTAGTGAAAAGGTTAAGTATGCGTTAACCGCCTTTGCAGGAAAATTTCAATATCGTAATAGTAAAACGATTGATCTTAAAGCATTTCCGAAGCAATTAAATTTAATATAGCGATTGATCGCATTAAGCTGCGAAATCTCGAGCTGTAATAATCCGTGCCTACTTCTCCCATGGAATTTCAGCTTTCAAAAAGAGAGCTATTAAGTCAAGTACGATGCGTCCTTCCTCTCGCAAAGGTTAAAACGATTATACGAAGTATATTAAATGGCTGGATGAAAGTCGAAAGAAGGAAATTGAATATTGTATTTTCCGTCAGTGAAAAGCCGTAAGTAATTCTTCTAACTTAACTTGATTGAATACGGTAAAAATATACGGTTAAATCATATCTAAAACTAGATAATAGCATAATAATCTTTTTTCATTTATTTCTTTATTGCGAATGCCTTATAAAATTCATTGCGAATTTTCCAAGATCGACACTAAAAGAACTATATATAATATAAATTTACACGTAATATCGCAACTTTCTTGCGATTATTTAAAGTATCTGGAAAGTATTATGGTAATCTTTTGGGAAATCTGATAGTAGTAATGTTTTTAATAAAGATACAGAAGAATCTATATATCAAAAGGATCAAGAGAGTACTAGCTACAAAGACTCTGAATGTCAGTTTTTTCCATATTTACAACGAAGAAACGGCAGGCATATCGTAAAATAATGGCAACCATCCCAACGGGAATTTCCTCTCGATCGGAGGAATTAGGAAACGTCACCGTATGCCTTTTCAAGCTTCGCATATCATTTTAATTCGAAGAGATTTCGTCAGTACAGATTTGTGGCTTTTCTTCCGCCTAGGATTGTCTGCCATTTCACCAAACCAGATTAACCATTGATCGCAGCTTTCCAATACCAATCCACCATTCATCGCATCAAAATTGGCGACGTCCGCTGTTCTCTTAAATATCACGTTCCATACGACCGTCTTTCGCTATCTTTTTGCAATTACGCGTAGCTGGTGTTTATCGCAAATTTATACGTTTACGTACGTTCACTTGTCGATCTGCCAAGAAAAAGGTCGTTAGTACAGTAGGCAACGAAATTATCCAATTATTTCGTTACAGAGTCAACTCTCTAGGGTTTATGTGACTATAACAAGCTGTTTTCTATCATCGTAGACCTCTAGCATTTTCGACTTTTAATCATAGACTAGTCTGTTAGTTATATTACAAATTAAATGAAGAAATTCATTTAATATCATCCCTAATAAAGGGAATTAATAAAAGAAAATTGATCTTAAACCTAATAACTATGGTAGGTCACTATAGCGGTTCACTTGTTTATGTAATTATAATATATGTTCATGTAATTTTATTTTAACGTAAATGTGATGAAAACTAAAACGAAAAGTATAAAACCTTGATTTCACGACAGTTAAAAGATTAACTTACAATCAATTTGGCCACCTGAACTAGTTAACGACGCCGACTGTTAATGGCGCCTAATATTTGTTCTTGGTAATGACAGCCTGGCAATGAATTTTCACCTTTGAAAGTCTATCCTCTGCCATCTGTGTTATCTATTAAAATCTATCGTAGCGAAAGGGATGCGATATACAAAATCTTTCGTAGATTTTATTGCGTGTATTCTTTGAATAAACTATGCCCTACTTTAGTATTTGTATGAAACTCGTTCAGTTCATTTCCATTTCAGAATCCAACGCGAGATCAATCCAGTACATTTTTTCCTACCACCAGAAACAGAGGAGTTATTTAAGTAACCTGTTTCAGAGACATTTCACACTATGCCTTAGACATTTACGACTAACCAAATCTTGTTTAGTTTTCTTTACGTTCACTAGGTTAAACGCGTCGTATACGGTTATCCACAGTAAACTGGCTCTTGATCAAATCCCTCGAAAGCTAAAGCAACATAATTCGTGGTTCTAATCTTTGTCGAAGGCGTTAACGAATATAATTTCTTCGACAGGCGCTCAAACAGATGGATATTATTTAAAAACAAATTTTTCTACAATCAGTTCTAAGAAAATTTCGTTTAAGTCGTCGTTAAGTTTCGTAACAATCCCTGCTATAACGAGTGCGGCACCGTGAACATCAGTTGTGCGAACATAAGTAATTGGATGACACATCGTGACTGATTTTAATACAGCGATAAACCGTACGCCACTCGAAATTGTCTCGTTAATCACACATGTTTGCTTTAGTTGGCGCACCTCTTCGTCAACAAAACGAACGCAACCAGATAAAAGTGTCAACGACGATAACGATGTTAACTCTTCGACTAGGAAAGATGCACACATATGCCTTCGTAATTCATCTACGATATAAACAATAGCGTTAATGTCGAAAACGTGGACAATAAAGTCGGCAAGAAATACGCTCATGCACGTTGGAATTCCATAGCAGATGGAAATTGAAATTTTCGTTCTCCACGATCGTTCTTTCTTCGAACGCGCCGCAAACAAAGGGGTAAAGCACGATCGATCTCGATCATCAAGCTCCATCCAAAATTCGTCCTTTGTGACCAGAAAGACCCAATCGCCAACTATCGTGTGTAGCTCTCGTCCTGTGGAAGACGTCGACGCTGCTAATCGATCGATACGAGGATAAACGGTGACCAATTAAGACCGTCCGAGTAAACGTAACGAACCGTCGTTCAGCGGCACTCTGGTACAACAGACTGGCGAAAAGTTTACCTATGAAAATAGAATTTACGAGCATGGCGATCGGCCAAAAAAACTACCCACGAAAACGTATTGTGAGTCCTGTTGTGAAATATCGCCCACGGTCGATGAAGTTTTACGACAAACCACGAAAATACGTGATTTTTTCCGTCTGGGTCCGAGTTAGGATAAAACGAAAAACGCGTTAAATTCGTACACTTATTTTATTTTCGCTTCGTTTTGACGAGAAAGCGTGTTTAGTAAATTCCTCGAAACTTTTCTGTTCGAGTGAGCAGTCAAAGATGCTGATCGAGATTCCTTTTTGAACTGTCGGTAGTTAAAGATACGAGAAAAGCTTGCCACGTGCTGTTTGTGCGGTTTAACAACGAGTTCAATGATGCGGTTGATAATTAATGTGACGGCGAGCCATGCACTCCTCATCGGTAACAAAAAATAATATAATCGTGAGATCATGTTTTAATTGCCATAGAAAGTATTCTATACCTTAAAATGTTAAACGAATAAATAGACTTAAGATTAACCGTCGTCTTTATTAATAATAACTTTACTCGCATCGAGAGTTTCGTTATAATAGGTCATTGAATTTGTCTTTTTATCGACCGCGTCATCACTAGAAAACATATCAGACGGCATTTAGAAACTTGAAGGTTACATTGATATTTTCGAATACGCAAGGCAGTGAAGAATTACATTTCGCACGACATACTATTTCTTAAAGCGAATAAATGAAAAATTGCACGTAGCGAACGATAGACCTCAACTTCTGTCAGATTTACATCTGAAAATTAATTGCCATGAAGCCGTGGCTAATAATAATCATTGGCCTTCAGTTGCGCAATGCTCAAATTTTCAAAGCGCCTATACATGTCAAATGATGATTCGTATAAATCAATTTCAATAAAAAATTAACACTGTAACAAGTCATTCGAAGCCACGTAATCACTACGAGGTTCGAAGCAATGGTGGAATCGATAAACGCGCTCCTTATTGTGACTGCTTTATTAATGTCCGAGAATATAAAAAATTCAAAGGTCTAATGTCATCGCATCGTTTTCAACCTATACTAGTGCTCTTTATTTCATTACGGTGAATTGCGCGAATTCCATCGTTGCATGGCAACCAACACATTGGAACTTCTATTCGACACGGCGGTTTCCTAGATATCGTCGTGAGTAACGGAAGATCGAGAAAAACGATATCGTTGAGACAGATATTGGATTTTCCGGAGAGTTCGTTCCAATTTTTAAGGAAAATTTAAACGCAGCACATTTACATTCCGATGTGTTACATTTATTGAATTATATAGAATTATTCTCGATCAGGCGTTCCTAATCTTCAAAGTTGAAATCACCAGCTTTAAACCTAGCAAATCACTTTCGCACAGTTCGTTCAGCTGTATCATCGTCACCATAAACAGCGCATATCTCGTTTGCTGCTTATGTGGCATTTTTATATTTCCGGTAAACGAAATGCATCGAATGCCTACACTGCACTTTGTCTCCATTTCTATCTCCTTCCATATTTAAACTAATGTTTAGACTAAAGAAAATTAATGGTAACCTAGCCAAACTATTTTCCAAATATGCCCGAAATATCACCTTTTATATGTATTCAGATCTGTCTTAATACCACCTAGCAAAAATCGGTACGAATTTTCCAGACAGCCCAATACTTCTCGTCGAGGAAACGAGGAATCAACTAAGCATAAATAACGGTGAAAAATAAACGAATCCACGCGCTGATGGTTGTTTTTCGTCAGTGCAGAAGACTTCGTACGCCGTCTGAATTATTGGCGACAAATTTGACGAACCAGCAAGGTTTGTGTTCATTCCGACCTATTTATGATCGACTCTCTTAAGAGCGTGTTTCTCTCGTCCTCTTTCTCTCTATCTCGTCGTTCTCTTGCTACGAATCGGCAAATACTCGAGTAGATCGGGCAGCTCGACGCTGTTGAAGGTTCGTTGACCAAACAAGCGCAAATACAAAGGACTTTAATTAATATGAAAGACTTAATTTACGCATGAAAGAATAATGAGATATGAAGCGAGGTTACCTAATGAGAGAATACCAAAGAACGTTCGAAAAATATCGCGAGACTTCGCTGGTATCCACGTTTTTCCACTACGATAATCGAATTTATTTTCATTCATCGAGGAGCGTTGCTCGGGAGAAATTTTCTCCGCGGAAACCGTACCCTTTTATATTCTTTTCGATGGCACCCGTCATGCAGAAAATCCCTGACGAGGACAAATGATAATTGCGTATTTTATTCTTTCGAGTCGCTCGGTTCGCATCTCGACTCGTGACAACGTAAAAGAATTTGACGATATATTCGACGAAAATTTGTTAAACGATCTCTTGTTGTACTATGTGATCGTATCGCATTTATATCATATTTTTAATATAAGCTTTATTTTTCTCATTTGAAGTCATTAACCCATTACTTAATGCATATATCGGTTTTACTGCATGGCTTATTCTACATAAATCGTCGATAGTCGCCATTGTCTCGTTAATTAAACGTCTCTCATCGATATATAATGTTAATAATATTATTATGAGATTGTTGGTTGAAATAACTGACCAATGGTAATGATAACAATATCAACGATTTTAGCAGTTATAACACATAAAATACTTAAGAGAAAAGCGGTCTATTCGCGTACAATTACGCAAAACACGATTACATACATCGAAGTATATAAAATGAAAATCTATTGTGCATTGTATTACTAATATCGCATGACAAAAAGTCACGTTTATTTATTAATTATTTATTAATTGATAATTTATTTATTATTAACGATATAATATTTTATATCTCTCATTTTTATAATACCATCAAAGTAAATTATCAAGTTACTACAACACGTTATTATAACGTTACGATAATAAACAAATCCTCTAAAAATTAGAGCGTGACTATCCAATGGTCGACGCGGCACTCAAAATCTATCGAACGAAAACAAATCAATTACGACGTTAACGTTGTTAAACGCACGAAGTGTCAGTACCTCGGTGGATCGTCGTCAACCATCGAACGACGTACGATATCATCGCGTTCCCTTCGTTAAGTGATTAATCGCGTCACGTCAAATGTTCGACGAGCGGCCGATAGCTTTCTAAATGGTGATGTCGTATTCATTAAATCGAAACAGCGTTAACGCGCGTAACGCGCTCGCATCGTAACGTAATTTTCGAAATTAGCAAGATGGACACGGTCGTACGTGACCGCTGCTCCAGACAGCGATAAGCTCTCTTCTCACGGGTGACATATTTTTCTACGTCGTTTCCCGTTGGTATCTCTAGTTCTCGTTTCCAGCCGAGTGAAACACGTTCGATGTCGCCAGAGTCTCGTGCAATTCTGCTACCGATTCCATGACTTTAACGACCTCGTCGTTGGCGGTGACATTTTCAGAAAGCGAAAGGAGTCGTGTGAAAGTCGGTGTTATTATCGCTAATCGCTATATCAATCTAATAAGCAATGCAAATCGAACACCCGCAGACGACGAGTCAAGCAGATGAACAAAGTTAAACAGTGAGTTCCGAGTAGACAGTAAACAAACAGCAATAATGAAAGGATTAAATGGATTGTTTATTAAGATCCTCGATATGTCGTGACTCTGTTTATGGTAAATTTGGAATAATGGTATATTAAATTTTATTAATTTTCAAATTTGTTTAACCTTGGCATTCGACATTCGGTCTTGGTAATTTCGACTTTAAAATTGTAATTTGAGGCCTTGAATTTTTATTTAAATCGGAGATCAATTAATATTTTTGGCCAACTTGTCGATATTTTGTCACACTGTGCATCGACTCGAGTTAAAACCGATCATTATCGTGTCCAGTTATGAACGGAAGGACGAAAGTCGTTACGATGGAGGAAACGTTGCTGCTCGGCTCTCGAAGGATTAAATAGCGAAGAAGTGCTATATTTAAAACACGGAAAACGTCAAAGTTTTAACAACGATCATCGAGTTGCGACTAAGATTCGTGACTACCAACTTTCGTTTTACTTCAATGCATCGATACATTACAATAACGTGTGCGAGAAGCTGTAATTACACTCTCAAAGGAGCTAACATCAGAAAGAGAGAGAGACTGTAATCTTAGTTCCGTGAAGCATGGCACTAGAACGACCGCTGAGTTTTCCGCAAAGCAAGCAAAGACAAAGCGAATGGTTTCCGCATCGAAATCGACATTTTTCAGCTACCTCTTGAAACGTCGCTATCCAAACTGCTTGTTTCAACGCACTCGTGAATCTTCGATAATGTAACAGTCTGACGTTCTCCACATTTTTCAGGACAGTCGAAGAAAATAAGAAAATCCAGACTGGGAGTTATTATCGAAATATCTAATCTGGAGCGATACAGAAGCGGCCGAAGGTAGACGAGGAACCGAGGAACACGCGTATCGCACAAACACTGCTGGCACTTGCAGTCGATGCGAATCTGTCGGAGTACGAAACTTCGTTCGATCGCGTGCCAATCGATCGAAAATATCGAAAGGACAATTTATGGAAAATCCATCGCAGCGCAGAACTGTCGGCACATGCGAGTACACACGTGTCTATGGCGCGCAAGTTAAGCGAGCCCCTCGCGTTAGAAATCATTCGACTAAGTGGAGTCGCGTAACGAAGGATAGCCGTAAAACGAAGCGTTGTCGCTACGTACGATTGTAGTCAACACGCATTCATTAAATCGGCCTTGCCGTCGTTGACTCGAGGTTCTTGTGCACGTATCATTTGCGCATCGCACGACTTCGATGCCAAACGAAATTCGTTTGACAATCGTCAGATTTTTCGAGTAATTTGTTATTTCATTTTGCATGTTATTTATCAGAGTCGGCCATGAAAATTGTAAAAAGCTAACCGACACCTTGAATGAAATATATAAAATTGCTTGTTAATGTACTACACTTTTTTCATGTTATTATCCGTCGTATTGGATTCGCTATATCGTAATACAATAGTTGTATGTAAATTTTCATTGAAATCGAAAATCAATATTTCTTCTATTCTTGGCCAGTTTTCCGAAATTTGGTCTCAGTGGGCAACGTTTTTAGTCAGACTTTTAAAAAGTGTGATTTTGACATCCTGAATTCATGAATTTATATATCATGGTTGTATTTTATTTGGAATAGGTATACATACATAAAATACAATATTTTACAAATTATTCGTGAAATCGCGCTCCGGAAATGTTCGCTTTTACATTGCACGCGTATGAATGTGCGTTTAACGATGAAATTCATAAAAAGAGAAAAAATACGACGTTTTAATACCAGCAACGCAAAATAATCATATCGAAGAATTGGCTTCTCTAGGTAAAAAGAATCGTATCGATCGATATCGTATCGATATCCCGGTTTTAATTGGGATTATAACATTCGTATAATCGAAAGCTTAAATTCTAATCCGAGGGAAAAAATATGACGAGTCTCGGTGTTTGTTCCAATTGGAAAATATGTAATTCTTTCTCTTTACTTTCGAATTAACGGTTGTATAATGTTTTAATATCTGCTTCAAAATTATTGCAATGGCAGTCCGATCGTGATTTAGTAATAAACTTTCGATCAATTGTAAGGAGTAAGAATAACTTTAAACCTATCTTATACAATATCAAGTATACGCAATGAAAAATACCATGGGTTACTTTTATGCTTAACCCAATATCGTATACGTCTTACTTCTGATCATTGACCAACGATCACAAAGTTGCAATTCAAACAAATTCTAATTAAAACTTACAAAATATGCCAACTGCATTCGTTACTCATACAAGTAATACCAACGATATTTAATCCTACAACAACAACAACAAGCTTAAAATGAACTCGTAACCAAAAATACGTGTAACGACAGCAAATGAATTTATTCAATTTAACTCGAACGAAATAAGATTATGAGAGGGGATTGCCATACTACTTACGCACGTCGAAATAAAGAGTTTTAACAAACACAATGAGAGCGTTAGGTACACGAATAGTTTACAAGTTTAAACTCGTAGGAGCACAACTTTTCATGATTACATTTCGACGTCGTTTGTCTCGGAAGTCAGCTAGAAGAATTTCTACGCCATGTGTACGGAATACGGAACGAAAATTGAAAGATATCTACAGCAGTGTGTACCAATCTATTATCTGTTTGGGAGCACGTAGATCTAATAGAAATCCCTTATACAAAACACAGCTTCGACTAAAAATGCTGCGAGATCGATGTCCCTGTTGTAACAACGTCGTCACGTTCGGAGCCGTGTAAGTTCGTCTTCCCATAATCTATCGTCGGTGCGCTGTACGAAGCACGAAACCGTAGATCCATGACTAGCTCACACTTTCAAGAAAGAAACAATTTCTCTTCGTTAAGATTTACTTTAAATTTATTGGATAAAACTGTTCAGCTTTTTCAATTAAACTTTCGAATCTGAGTCTTTAAAAATTCTCACGATGACTAAACGTACTTGTAATTGATAGTTTACGCAATTTAAGAATTCGTGAGTTAAAAATTAAAAGAAAGAATGAATCTGTCGTATATCTTCGCGCCCGTTAAGAACAAAAATTAATTAACTTTATTCTACATCGGTGTACCATTGTTCACCGTGTACGTACAACGATTCAATTAGACCTCATATACTAACACCTCCTTTACAACGTCCAATTTGGCCGCTCCCACGTCGTAATGCACCTTAATCCAGTATGTTTTGTATTAACGACGTGCAGCAACTAACAGCATGTAATTTCTAGAATATCTAGCGAATGAGGCCAACAATCGGATAACTTTATCGATCACGACTTTGATTATAAACTGAAGGTGCATATGGACACGATTACTTAGCAATGAATTATATTCACTTTATTTACAAAAGTTTTGTTATTCACGGTAAAAATGGCGAATCCCCGCGAAGATTCCCATTAAAAAAAGATTTAGTTTAAGCGTAGCAACAGGTAAGCATCGAAGCCGCGTAACGAAGCCACAAAATATGACAGTATCGTTTTGTGTACAACTATTAACTTGGCATCGCGGTCACGACGCATGTTGAAGCATAACGTCGCGCTCTTCATAGTCAATTACTACGCGAACGAGCGACCAAACGCTTGGAAATCTAAAATCGAACGTTCTCTCGCCATAGCTCGCGAATTATTGCTCGTAGATACTCGTGTTACTTGCGTTCCCTTCCCGTTAACCAACGTCGGGGAGGCATTCGCTTCACACGACATTAATCTATATCGGTGATCAAATATTGGCATTGCAAATAAAATTAAATGAACACTTGATTCTTGTATTATTCTAATTTCTCCTACAATTTTACGATCGGTGATCGAAATTAATTAGCGACTTGTAAAAATTGAATAATTCGCCGTGTTCAGAAATTTCGAACATAAAATTTATATATGTTTACGGCTTAAATGTGACAACATAAAATGCATCGAGATCGAATCAAAAGTGGAAGCTGGTAAGGCATTTACTCATTTTATCCTCTCTGCAACTCAGCCATTAATTTCTTAATATCGAGCGGTGTGCGTTCTCTACACTTCGATCACGTAAAAACAGTCATAATCGTCAGACATAATTGATATTGGAGTTAGTAACTTCGATAGCGTTCAAAATCATTTTAAAATCGTTCTTCTAGAATGACAGCAGTAATAATAATTAAACGGAATAGCGTGTTACTTTAATTTACACGAGGCAATGATTATTTTTTGTTTTAATGTTGTATATTCAACGAATAAAAGACGTAAGAAGAAATAAATTATATTTATGTAATAAAATATAAAATTTTATATTAGCAACATTGTTCATGGAAAAATTTGTTAGATCTAATGTTGACTTTTATTTTTAAAGTTCTCGGTTACCGGTTGAAATCCTACGAAGCGGACTGACATCAAAACCATTTCATTGAGATTACAAAGAGCCTCAGTATTGAAATTCACCAGTGTAACATGAATAAAAGCACATAACATATGTTATAACAGTACATTCATTCAACAGTCATATTTTTATTCTTCCTTCGCTCTAATTTTTTTTTAATTTCTACATCTTATCAATTTGAATGGAAACCCTTGCGGAAAAATGATCTCTACGCTACCCTAAATAGTGATCCTAAATAGATCATATTGCTTTAACCTTTTAGCTTTTATTTTAATTCAAGCTTTTCTTAGTTCCGCTTTGCTTTGACTGTCGAAGATGCGGTAACGCGGCTAAAAATGCTATCGCTGAGAACAGCAATAAACTATTTATAAGCGTAAATCTATCGAGAGATTCACTTAATCAAATTGCTATTTACGAACGGTTAACTTACGTAACGTAAGACACGTGTTCCAATTCGGAAAACATCCTCGCTATATTGATCGATGCAAAATACGCCATCGATAAATCCGTTCAAGTGGAAATATTTTGACCATCTCATTGAATCGAAATGAGAATCACGATAGGGTTATTTACGTGCAGATTTTCTCCTGAGAAGAAAAATAAGCGTTCTAATTTCAACTTCATCCTCGCACCGCCCTTTTTCGGCCAGCAATAATTTTATAATTTAAGACGCATCAGCGTTTTCCTGAGAAGATTAAAAGAACGCTTTTTCATCTCATCCGCCTTATTATCTCGACATCGATCTCGTAAGATCCCGTTTGCAAATCTATCATCCGTTTTATTAAAAGAACACCAGTGCCTTTTAATTTAACTGATTCCTCTGTCGAGAGTGTATATATCTTTCATGAAAATATAGATCAAGTAGACACATGACAATAGTTCAAAAAAATTATCCCTCACATATTTATACTGAGAAAAATATGAATATCCGAGATAAAAAATATAAGTAAATCTTCTCGAAAGTTGAAATCAATATTTTTAAATATTTTAAAATGCAAATCCTTAAGTATCTCGATATAAAAACAAAGCGACTTTCAGAAAACTTTTCACTTTCAAAAAAAAAGCTCATTTAATTATTTATAGTTAAATTCTATTATAAATGTATCACGGACTATTATAAATAGATGTAAATAAAAATATTGATTTATTTATACTTCAATAATTAACCCGTTATAAAACAGATTAAGCGGTTAACTGAATTAATTTTCGCTTTATAAAGTATCACTTTCCTGAAATTTAACTATGACTCTAAATAAAATCCTTAAATAGAATTATCAATCTTCCAAGATGCTCGTGGTGCAGGAAAACTACTATGTGATACGACGTAAAAAAATCTGCTCGTATCCTCTCAACGAACTACGTAGGTGGTCCTTTGAAATACTTCATAATCTGCGGTTTGTCCACAAACATCGCTTTTTTTCACCTCGACGTGAACGTAAGTATAAAGATCGCTAGACGCCCTCGTTGTATCAACGCAACTCAAACAAAGTTGATTCGATTTTGTGGCATTAACGCGGTTGTCGGCACGAAAAATAAATTTTAACATTTCTTCACCACGTACATCAATTACCATCATCGCTATTGTGATTTTAAACAAACGTTTACCATGTGTGCAGTGACTCACATTGAAAATTGCCTAACGTCTTTATTTTTTCCACTTTGTTAAATTTAAAATAAGATACTGAATTAATGAATGATTACAACTATCATTACGTATGATGCATTCGTTGATGACGCAATGAACGTCATTCCGAGTTCAATAGTAATACGATGCGTTCGCGCAGAATCAAATTCAGTTTCGCGAACAAAGTTATACCTCTCAAGATTATTCATATTTCAATATTGTGGGATTTAGAAAGAAGAATTTCACATGGGAGGGAACAAAAATAAAAAAAACTAGCAAACTTGAGAAGCCACCGGTACAATGAAGTATCTTTCTCTACCCGTTTTATCCTCCATAACGCTTTCCTTGTCAACCCCATGGTATTATATAACAAAAGATAGATCTGACGATATTTCTCAAGAATACGACGAATTTATTCATAAAAGCAATACGATATTCCCGTCACTTTCCGTTGTAAAAATAATAGTCGTTTCAGATATGTTTACTTTCAAAGAAGACAGATGCATAATTTCAACGAAGATCGATTATCTAATGAATGATTACCCTAATGAATAACACATTTTTCAGTTAACGTCTTTATTCATTGAACGACGATTTGTTACTGTTACCAAGAGAAACATCGACTTATGTCCAAACAGTTTCGACAACCTCAGGCCTCCTCAGTGACTTTCTAAATATTTACATAAATAATCTGCATAAATATATACAAATATCAGATATTCCGATTATAATTCTCAATGACTAAGTCGCTACAGCTATCAAACGTTTGTAGATATTTCCAAATGGATTTTCTTATAAACGATTTACCCGCGTTGCATAGAATTGCAATTTTATACTATACTAGTCTAAATTGTCTAAATTAAACAATTTAATCAATATATTTTAATAATCACCATCATAATTATCATTAATAATTTAATCTAACCCCTATAATTTATAGGTGTGTAGACACCTTCAATTTACATCAAAAAATATAATTTAGACAACTGTTATCACTACTATCAGATGATCAACCTAAATTAAACACTAACAGAATATTACAAGAAACTTTTCAAAGTGTCTCTTTTCGAAGTTTAAATCGCAAATATACAGTCTTCTTGCATTCTGCATGTGAATACGGAATACATTCAAGAAAACGATGAGAAAATCTTCATGAAATACAAAGCGTTCGAAAAATCTACGTTTCCCACAAGACAATGAAAGCGACCAATGAAAGGCAAAGAAGGAAAAAGGAAGTAAAAACGTAAGCAAAGTTATTCTCTTTGTCGCTGTAACTAGTTTTTTCTTCTCTTTGTATAAGAAAAACGAACTATCAACGCAGAAATGTCGACGTGAGGATAACACGGGTATTGGGAAGCGTTCTCACCTTAGATAGTCACGTGTTTCATTCACGCACAAGCACGTAACGAACTAGAATCTGCAAGTTGCATGCATCATCGTACAAAGAATACGTTATGAAAATATTCAAGGATTTTCAAAAAACGAGATGCACATGAGTATCAGAATGCGAAAGAGTGATTTATAAAAACTTTCATTTCTACGAGAAATATGTATTTATATTTTGACGAATGAAGAAATACATTTTGAGATACAACAAATTTTATAGAATGGTAAATATCGGAAGAAACATTCGATCAATAACATCGATAACATTTAATTACAGGCGCAAAATATAGCGTATCTTTCCGTTATAATACGTTACATTGCGTTGCGTATGCGTCATTGCGTTAACGTAAAATAAATTAACGTAATTGATTGCGTAATATTAAACAACATTCGCATCTCTTGCAAAAGTATAAAAATATTTTCATCTCATAAAGCAATCGAACGACTCGACAATTGCGAATTTGTTGCGAGACAAATATTCTTTTTCTATTTTAACTTCTTTTTTACCATACACTCTCTCTCTCTCTCTCTCTC
>JAITYT010001468.1:69180-90000 GCA_025433975.1 Liostenogaster flavolineata
ATGACAAACTATAAAGGTTCAACTATGAATTACATTATGTATAGTGAAACTCTCATAACTGGCACGAACAAAATTCAATGCCATCCAGTCGGTGCCAGTGACGAATATTAGACGCATATGGGTACCTTCGACACAATTTATACCAGGCGATACAAATCAAGCAGTTATTGTCTCATTAACGTCAAGCAGTTAAACTACGTATGGCGTCGACATTAAGTCACAAATAGATTTTCAAAGTGCTTATAGACGCCAACAATGATAGAAGGATTAACGTAAATGCATGCTATCATAGCAAAATCGGATTAACACGAAATCTTCGTGAATCTACTTAGAATCCACTTAGCAGCCGAGACGAAAGGGAAATTTGCCGAGCAAACGAAAGAGGGTCGTCTATCTTTAACGTTAACCCGAAACATAATCGCGTGCAATATAATTATCGTCCCTTTGTAGAACGTCTAACGATCTTTTTATCATCTTCCATGGTAGACGCTCGCAAAGATCACGATGACAATCGCTCCCAAAGGTCAATCGGTAGCTGTCCACGCTTGTTATTGACCCACGAGTACATCGACGGTTTACGCTTTTCCTCTTCTTCGTTCATAATAATCGCCTTTCGTAGATCGTCGGATATTTCTATCACTGCTTATATATCCTATAATACTTTGCCCATGATGTGTACTTCACCTATCCATCCACCTGTCTGCCTATCTGTCTGTCTGACTTTCTCACCGCATCGCGTTAACGAAATTAGAGACATTAATGTTAATTGAAGCGAGAAACACACAATCGTGGCTCGTTAGAGTACCATAAACGTCGCTCGTGTGAAAGGAAAACAACGTAGGCTGTTTGATTTTAATCGAATCGTTATACACGCGAGCAAAAGTGTAAAAGAAGAAGGCGGCTGCTTCTTTGAACAGCTGAAACGTTAATCGCGGTATAATTATTTCGTGATAGTGGAACGAAACAGAATTTAACGACGTTCAAACGTCTCTGAATTTTGTTTCGTCGGATTTAATTCGCCTTTGGCAAGTTGTCGTTGCTGCCTTGCAAAACTGTTGAATGAAGACGTGCCTTTTAATTTGCGTCTTTTCCTTTGGTCACTTTAACCCTTTGCCGCGAGAATTACTTCAATGTAACAGTGGGATGAGACCTATTGCGAACCGAGCTTCATTACAGCTGAAAAGATTAAAAATCCGAGTTGCCATCTTTAAATCGCTAATGTCTCGAAATTGAATTTAAGTCTTACAATTTTAATTTCCTTTATTGCAAGTTCGATAAACGTGTTTACACTCGCTGATAAATTAAATGTCATTAGGGAAAAGCAACTTGAAAGAGTCACAACTCCGTACAGTGCGGATGTTCTTATTTCGATGCGCGCTAAGATTGAAACAGAGTTGTGAATCGAATTCGACGGAGTATGCTTTTTAATTATTTCGCTACTACTGATTTTAATGTGTAGTGTACGTGACAGGCGGACTGCGATATTCTTTCCGAATAGAAAAATTCTTACTATTAACCTAAATAAAAGTCGTTGTTGGTAAGAATTTTCGAATACCTATGAAAATATGAGGTTAATTTTAATTAATAGAAATTACAAGCATCACTACTATCAAACGTCAATTTGTCAGAACATCAACAGCGCATTAAAAGTAAATTTTCAAAATGCCTATAGGAACCAACGATAATGATATGATTACAGGCGTCTGTTTAAATCAACGATTGACGTTCATACATGAAATTGAAATCGTTTCTGTAGATATTCAAGAATCGTGCGTTACTGAATAAATTTAAGTATGTAGGTAATGGTTGAAGAGTAAAACGATCAGCACAAAACCAGAAAAGTACAGAAAATTCAATGCATTCCTAAGCAGAAGGATATCATCATCTTGCAACGTATCTTCGTCGTATCCTTTTGCCGCGCATATAAATGCGATATGCATGTACTTACAAAATATAGATGCATCCGATGGCATAATGACTAAAATCGAAGGAGAGTTATTCATCATGGCAAGAGTTAGGCCAAAGTTGCAGTCATAAATGGAACGAAGAGATAAAAGAGGATGGATCATCGCGGCGTACAACGCTTTTGTAAGTAAATCTCTCACATTATGGCGCGATGTAAATATGTCAAGCGCCGCTTTTATATTGCTCGCGCTGCGTGATCGATATACATCAATGAGTGCATGTAGCTACGTGCGCAACCTCGAGACGTATATTTTACGGCGATCAAGGTTATTTAAGAATTATCGATATTCTTGAATGCTGTAAACTGTGAGCGCCGTAGCATGCAAAAACCGTACGGGTATTATCGTGACACGCACTTTGAAATGAGACCTAAAGCTTCGAGTCTTTGAGACCTTTAATCTCGATTCAGATCGCTTACAGGTAAACATTCCTTTAAGAGCGAAAGAGGTTGAAAATTAAAATCGCTAAAGTAGAAAGGAATATAACATTGTCGTTTTAAAACTGAAAGAACGAAGCCTTCGAAATACTCTTCGTAATGAAATTCATCCACTTCTTAAACAAGAAAGTGATCAGAAGCAAAGACACGTCGTTCTGTTCTTAAATCTTTCATTACTATTGGCAATTATAGGCTTTGAGTATGTGTTTCTTAGCGCTTACCTTAGTTTTGTCACCGGACACTGCAGACATTCAATTTATATACTATATTATTCGATAGGCCAATAATTGTTTTAAACAATAAATTTTATTCGCGCTAGTTGCAGAAGTTTCATCGATCAATTCCACTTCAAGTCGCGATTGAAAATCTACCGTCTGCCGTGTGCACTGTCTATTAAAACTATGGAATATCGAAACTTGAAGAATCAAAGTTCAGAAATTCTACTTTGGCGCTCGACGCTTCAACGGCTGCTTTTTTTTTATCGTGAATCTAGCGTGCGATAGTCTAATTCTTGCAACATGAACTCCTTAACATGAGAGGTCAGCGCGTAATTCTGCCAATATCCACTGATTGATCATCTTGATAGCAGTTCTCTTTATGCAGAAATTCAAATCCAATCGCAATTAGCGCTGTACTAGCTGTCGATGTCTCACCGGTAATACATTCGGCTTTTACAATTCAAACGTCGATAATTAACGCGTCGACGTACAAATAAAACATGTACTCCGAAAACGAATCAAACCAATCGCGGTTCCAATCAAAATTTTCCCGTGGATTTCGACTCGCGATCTCAAAGCATCGGGAACCGAAACAAAGTTAATACACGTAACGTCGTTACAGGTGTCCGTATAGAAAGTATCGCACGGACTTTTTCAATTACGATTTCAACGAAGAAATTTCATGATCGTTGCGCGTTCGATTCGAGGCGCGCGTCCTCTGACACGTTCGTTTCCCGGAGTTTTCGCAAACGAGGTATCCGCAATACCAGTTTAATTAAAATCTTTCCGAATCAGTGACTCGAAATATTGTTGTGCGAGATGCCTCGGTCGCAAGAACGAGAACATTGAATTTGTCCAGTTACGGAAACTACGATGCGAGGTCGCAGAGAGAAAGAGATGCGCGAGGATGCCGAATACGCACCATGCTGGAAATGACGGCGGATGCCCAATTCGTTGTCCTGGCGAGATTTCGATCGCTTAGATCAACGTGAGTTTTCGATGTATCGCGAAAATCGAGTAAACCTTGATTAACGAACGTATAAGATTTTATCTTGGAAGATTTAACCCTTAACCATTCCGCTCCTAGCGCTGGATATATCCGACATCCACATGATAACCAGCGGAGGCTAACTCCGTACATATCCGGCATCTACGTGAGATATGAGTCGCAGAGACGGACGCCAGTCATAACCGGCGGCGTCGCGAGCTAATTTCTACGTAGCAGCTCCTCTTGTACGGTTTTTGGCGCGGTCCCGCTCAGAGACAGCACATTGATAGAGCGAAAGGGTTACGATAAGATCATTGGAAATTTTTTGAAAATTAAGAATTGCACGTAAGATTTTTAATTGATGTAATAAAAGACTTTCTAAGCATCGAGACATTTTTCGAACAATTCGAAAGTTTTGAAAATTTCGAGATATTGTCTATACGAAACTCTCAATGAACGAACATCGGCCAATCTCACGTTATAACGATTAGTAAATAATATCGCGAATCGAATCAATTTTATCGCGAAATTTATTCAATTTACAAATATCAAAAGCAAAAAGGAGAAACGTGCTGTTTATCAAAGCGATAATTACACCCATAATAATACCAGTTAATGGACTGTATAATGGAAATATAACGAAATTTTCTCTATACCTCTTCAAAAGCCGATGACCTAGGAGTATCGAAATCTTACAAAAGATAGGAGTCATTCGTAATAATATAGCGAACGACAAGGAATATCGAGCAGTACCCACGCAAAACAAAGAAAAGTTTTACTTATGAAGTCGTTGTTGCGTCATTGTGAAGTATTAAAATATAAAATAAATGTATATACAAAAAATCGTTCGACATGGACCCATCCAAGAGGCTTTCCGCACGATACCTGCCGACATCCGTTCGTTTGATGCTTTCGATGCGAAATACACTGGCACATAGCGAATATAGGCACGTCTCTGCGTAAGTAAAGAGCTCGTGTCGATGCTCCGCACAAGCGTAAAAAGCTACGAGGAGAAATTCCTAGAAATATACGTATCTGCTCCCAGAATTTGTCGATACTTTGTCATCGATGGTGACTTTCGCGTTCTTGCATTTATCAAGCAAAGGCGAAGCTCCCGACCGAGAAGAAGCGTAGTCAAGCGGTATCAAAGGCAAACCCGAAGTTCCGCTTCATCGATAATCGTATCTAAGACTGATGCATCCGTTCTCAAATTTATTCGTTGTCACTAGTAGCGAATCTCCATCCTGCTTGCATTCATCCTGCCAATATACGACACCCTTATCATTTCTAGTCGAAGCTCTAATGCGTGGCTTATGGATATTCGCCATCGTAAACGAGAAAGATCAAAGGCTTTCGAGTCTCGGAGCTTTGTCCGATGCAGGAACGATTTGATGCGAGAACATCGATTATATATAGACAAGAATATAAAGACACGTGTGACCGACATAACTCGATGATAAAATTTTTATCGCGACGTTGACGTTTCTTCGATTTGTAATCGCCCGATTTGCTCGTCTTAAGCGAAAAATATCCCAGGCAGAAATAAATCAAACATCACGGAAAAAGAGAAAATCAATGAACGAATAGATTTAATCAATTTAAATTCCATTCCCATGGAACGCTCGACCGTGCATAATTTCGTAACTAATTGCTTGAAATTCTCACTTTGAACAAATAATATCGGACATACATTTAAATGGATACGTAGAATCCATTTGAAATTGTTAATTGCTAGGTAAAGAAAACGAATAATTCTATAATACATTGTTTATTCGAACGAAATTTCGTCAAAGCGTCAATTCTTTACGTCAATTAATTCGCGACATAATCATCGTAATTTTCATCATATTTTTAATTAATAACCATAATAATTTCTCCACAAAAAAGAACTTTTAACGCCTGGATACTTCTTATACGACGTCAGGATCCAGCGATTATCCGGCGATGATACTACCTAATAATAATTACGCTTTTCGCATCATTTGTCTCCCTGGCGTAAGATTAATCGTTCTGAGAATTCACTTGATTTTTACGACGCTACGAAGGGAACTGATCGAACAAATCGAAAGAAACGCGTCCGTTCGATAAAATCTCCATAAGCTTTATGGATAGCATGCTGTTAGCTTGGCGAAATCTTTTTCTGGAGCCGATTGATGATCGTTGACAAAAAAACGGACGAAGCTACATGTACGCGATAGCACACGGCTACGAAAAAGATAATACAACGAGGCAAGGAGCTTAATGGAAAACGCTCCGTTTCGCTTCGTATCGCTTCTACCCTACAAATCTGTCGATACTATCATCGAGAACTGTTCATTCCACTTTTAGATGAAAAAAATTTCTTAATCGTGCGAATGGTATTGAAAAGTTGCCAAGAATTTAAAGAATCGCTGTCGGATCTCTCGATAACGAAACTTAAACGTTAATACTTTACAGATAAAGCACAGTTTCGAGTTCATCCATTTTAATTTTCTACCGCTAAAAATATGGAAACGTTTGAACCATCTTCTTGAAATATTATATTTCCCTTTTACTGTGAAAATAGCATCCACTTGCTAACTAATAATATTTTCCTGCAATTTCTCGTTGCTACTATTTATATCACAAAGTGTAACGTACATACGTTATATAATACGTACATATTGTTAGTATAATCGTAAGTCGAAGAGGCTTTAATTCCCTCGTAATTTGACCAATGCGAATTTTTATAGAGAACTGATAATGATGAATGAAGGATGGATGTGTGCAACTACACGAAAGCTTAAAAATTGAAGCAGTTCCGATGTCGATAAATCCGACCAGGTATCTGAGAGTTTTGAGACCTAGGGATTGTACGATAATAGGAGATTGTACCTAGGGATTGTGTCGGCTTATTGTTAGTTCGATCATCTGACGATTAAGATAAACCAAAGGCTCTTATGAATATCCGGTGATTCAATAGCGTATATCAAATTTATAATAGAAAAGAACTCTTTAGTTACTGCTCTTCATATTTAAATTTCGTCTCCGTAAAAATCACATTGCGAATTCGTGTAATTCTAATTTCAATCTAATAATATCAAGAATTTAACGAAAAAAACTCGAAAAGCGCTATAAGCTTCGATATGCAGTTAGAGCTGTTGGCTCACCCTGAAATTTTTCTTAACCGATTTGAGACTATTGCATCAAACGACTTGTGACGATCCTAACACACATTTTTAGTGAATTTCAAATTTAAATATTATACACGTAAGAACGTTTCTCCGATTTTCTTAATCTTTAAACAAGCTTCGCGATTGACGATAACGAATATGTCGGTACTCTAGCCGAGTATATGTTAGATACTTGAACTAGAAGAAAAATCTATATAAAAATAAATTATTATTTTCTTTATATTATATTATATTGTCAAATAATAAAACTAATTCAACTAAGATACGCGAATTTTGCCAATTAATCGTTAGCCACCTGCATTAACTCGTTGAAACATGTATGTCATCATATTTTTCATGAAAGAAGAAAAGATATGATCTTGCCAAGGTAACGTTAAGGAAAATCAGGTCAACAAAAGACGTTAGCTAGAAACTTACGGACATCGTATCAATACGCGCGAATATTCGCATGCATACATGTATATACATACGTGCGCGCGCTTACAAACGAAAGCTCATTTTGGACGCAGAATCACGTTTGGAGTAGTAGAAGAGGTCAACGAAAATCGTCCAATACGCTTCCTCTCACTCATACACACACAAGCAAACACTGCAACCTCTTTCTCTCTTTCTCTTTCACTCCTCGAGATGGCTATTAACCGTTGGAGTACCTGCACACGTTGCACTCTGATGCAACGAGATGCAGAGACACTTGGAGAGACGTCAAGACCGACCGACTGGCTAAAAGAGAAAGAACGATAGATAATACGAGAAAAGGAGAAAGAGATAAATCAATAAACGTATGCATAATACGGTTCATGTTCGAGAACACGGGACTTCCTCGGAAGTCCTCGGAATACGAAGTCAAAGCAGTGACATAATTCAGCATTGCGAAGTAATGAGTTTGGAAGTAACATGTCGACGTATATGCCGGCTAATGCTTCGAAAGTAGAACACCATATGATCGTACAATACTCCGTCATATATTATATACTTGGTCTCTATAGGAATATCGTAGGAATAAAAAAAGATAATATCAATAAAGTAACGAGTGCAAACCTGAAGAGAACAAATATAAATAGAAATGATTACAAAAAACGAAGAAATAAAATATAAATGAAGGAAAATTCCGATATTATAAGAAAGAGATGGGGAAACGAAGACCACCGACATTAAACACGCATCACTCGTCTCTGTGAGAGAAAATTTAAGGGTGCACTTTCCAATGGAAAATCACTTCCGTGTAACGAGAGAAGAACGTCTATCGACATCCACTCCTGTCGTCAAAGCGTCGACGTGCCCCAAGTGGTTCGCTAAAATTCTCGGCTGCTTAAATGCGCGACGTCGATTTCATTCGCTCATCAACGTCATTATTTTCGTCGTTTTTCCACTCTAAATTTTCGATCGTAGATCCGTCGATCTTGTAAATGATTTTAACGATGTTTGAAATATTCGCGCTAAAACATTTCATTTTCTAATTCGACATTTTGAATTATATCTACCACCTTTTTACCATCAAAACTGAAATTATCAATCAGTTTTTGATAAGTTCGATGCCAAAGCTTCAAAAAGCGCTCGAGTTTCACACGATGATCGTTTGTCGTGAATAATCGTGTCATTCTGTATCTAATGTGAGATACAAAAGAATCAATATGCACTGGAGAAGAGCGATACTCCAATGCACACACGTGCACGTATGTTCAACTTTACAAATCGTTTCCTGATGAACAAAATGACACATATAAATACATCTCCAATTTCTGGGCCTTGTACAACTCCGTAATATCTCGAAACAAATTGTCTTACAGCCGACGCGACCAATGAAAAAAAATGTCATTCATGGACGCTTCAAAAATTCACCGACTTTAATACCGAAGTACGCGTGGAAGATTGGAATCGATGAAATCCGAAGATGGCGATATATACCACGACCTAAAGGGCAAAGATCGTATCAAAGAACAAAGGGAATTCGTCGACCTCGCGAACTTGAATCGACGCATTTGAAAGGCAAGGACATCGTGACAATGGTACACGCCTACGTTGACACGTAACGCGAATCAATTCCGATGTTTTCAAAATTGATGCAAATTGCGGTGTACTTGCGACGACCCGACGGACACGGTCACGAAGGCCGTGGAAGAACAAGCATGAAGGAGACTTTTCGATGCACGCGAAACGCCTTTCCGCCTCGTAACCTTATCTCGATCTACGAGAAATTATTCCTTTAATCTTTAAGCAGACGTCGATGTCGTCATTTGAAGGATTGAGCTGCAAAATTATACCTTTGAAGCTCGTTATTTCGCCCTTACGACAAAAAATGGGAATAATTACGCGTTAGAATCGCGATAAAAATAAAAATTCGTTCGTGAATAAATTGATTTAACGACCAAACGTAATATATACCGATGATAGATAAAATATCTGTTCGTGAATTCCCTTGGGTTAAATGTAATCGAATTAACTGTCATTTCTAAGCAAAATGCAAACGTACGTGCTTGCATGCTTACATTATATGCATTTCGGTACGAGAAATAATGTCGTTGATGAGCGCGCGGATCTCATCTTAAGTACGTTCGAAATCCTTATCTCGCGATACGATCGTGGATATTTTATCGCATCGTTAGGACGAATAATTTCACACCTACCGCATCGAGTCGTGAAGCGAATTCGCAATTCGTCGTAAAACCATTGTCCCGTTTCCGCGCACCTTATGTCGTTGTATCGCGCAAACAACCTTGTCACATCGAATTTTATAAATCGACCTACCACTCTGACCGGTCCTTACCTTGCCTTCCATCTTCACGTTACCCGTGGGATTCGCTAACGTACGCATAATTTATTTTCCTCCATTCTCGTTCTCTTTCATTCCCCTAATGGACTTCGTCGTCTTGTGTTTTCTTACAGAAATGGTGTAGATTGCCTAGCATTTTCACTTTGTCTTTGTCTCTCTCTCTCTCTCTTTCTCTCTCTCTCTCGCGTGCACGCTTTCAACATTTCGCGATCTATTACTCTCGTGTAACGCGCAAACCACCAGTGCTATACGTTATCGAATCGTTTTGCAGCTTGTGATAAATTAACTAATCCCTTTTATCGCACTTATAGTCGGACTTTCGATACCTATTTTGTTCAAATGCGTAACGTAACGATCGTCTTCCATTCGTTATCCTTCATTCGTAATTTTCCTTTTACCAAGCAACAGCTAAGAAAGAAAATAAAGTTAAATACTTAAATAATGAATAAAAATTAATCAAATTCACGTGGAATATAATATTAACACGTTGACGCCGGTATGACCCACTGGTGGCCCATGGGGCGGACCGCGAATATCCGCGCCGGCGTCAACGTGTTAAATTATAAAAATTGCTAATAAAATTTTCAAAATTGTATAACATTCGACGTTTTGGTAACGGTCGCGTAAAAAAGTATCGTTTCTTTAAACGAATATCTAATATCATTCGCTAAATCATCGCGAACAAAAAGAAAGGTGAAATCATGTTAACTATCGTGTTAGACATTTAAGGAACAACGAAGGAAACACATAGCTTCTAAATGTGAGATACATTGACGCGCGTAAATTTACTGAAGGCACAAGCGAGTGTCAATTTACACCGCAGTCTCCAATTTTGGCGAATTTTCTCCCTTTACCTACTGTTTCAATAATCAAATTTTCATGGAGAAACACGCCAGGCTCTAACGCAACATTACTCTAGCCCCATACTACCGTTCGATCAAGGCAATGCGTCAAAATAAGTTAAGTACACGAATCAGATGTTCTACAAAAAATCTACGGCTTCGGTTCAATTATCAAACGAATTTCAGAAAAGAATTAACAGAAGATTTATATCTTCGCCCCTTAATTGATCGATATTACTCGTTCAGTGCACTCGTGTTCTCTTTACAACCCAAAAAGCAACCTGTTTACATAAATGAATAAACGAAAAGGTTTAAATACGGTCGAGTCGTGTCGAGATTGGTCAAAGTTTCCTTGTTCGACAAGGCTCCTTTGTACGTCGGTCGAAATATATCAACATTCGAATTCAATCTAGAAAATTGAAACGTAAATCACGTAGCTATGGTACGAGGAGGAAAAACTTGCGATTATACACAGTTAAATTCCTAGATGCTCGATGCTTCTATCGTCCACCGAATAATTGAATTGGCAGATAAAGATAGATAAATAACGAAGGGAATCAGATAGATATCAAGTCAGCCTGATAATCGGAATCTGACTGACTGCGTGAACGTGCTACCAATGGCGAACGATGCATTACCATTGGCACCGTCAAATGGAGCTAATTTTCAGAAGGTCCTTCATCGTTAACCCTTATAATATATAAGATCGTGGCTTGTCACGTTAGTTAACGACATTCAAGCCCCTCACCCCTCGCTCGCTCGTTCTTTCCTGTTCGTTCTTCCCTAATTCTATACGTCATGTAAAAGCGAGAACTTGCGTGCAAATCATGGAACCTTCGCCACTTTGGTATACGCGTTAAGGTGAATTGTTATCGTTCGTTGTCAAAAAACCGACAGCAATGCGCTGTAACGCGCACATTCTCGAGCTTCCAAATTATAAAAGATACGTCCAATTGCCAACGAATCGAAAAGGCGCGAACAAGGAGGAACGCATATCGTATTCTGCGTTAAAATCAAGATTTCAATCGACCTTTACGCTTGCTTTCTATCGCCTCGATCTTACCACACGATTTAACTCCCACGTTTAATCAATATTATGGTCACGTCATTGTCTAATTCCGAAACTCTCGGCAGATGTCTATCGAGGTCGTTCGATTATTTTAAAAGCTTGTTTCATCGTACAAAAGTACCTCTGTAACCAGTGACAAAATTTAAGACGATCGCTCAGTTTCTTCGCGTATTCCACTAAATTCGTACGTAAAATCTTCGAAGTATCGAAGATTTTATATTTAAGTCTAAATTAACATCCTCTGAGAAGATAAAAAGAGGTCGGATATACCGCGAATATGCCCAAACATTCTTTCAACGTTCAATAAGACGATATCAGCGTGCACCTCGAAAAGATGACAAAAAATTAAAATTAAAGATACTTGATTTTTCGCATAATCGTTTTCTAAAAATAGGATATTGAAAATTTAAAGCCGTCCGTGAAATATCGTCTAAGAGACACGAAGGAATCTGCTTGTTCTCACGTAGCCTCGACCATAAAACATTCAGTGTGCTCCAAACGACGAAGTACGGAAATTTAGCGATTTCAAAGTGCATCACGTCTTTACGCGCCAGCTTAAAGCAATGTCCGTATGAAGAACGCACGTCGACGAATAATGCGCGCCTATGAAAAAGCATTCGAAACGACGTAATAAAGAGAGCGCGATGTTCTCTCGTGATATTGTCGAACAAAATCATAGGCATTCGCGAGTGCCATATCGACGTTGCTTTATTATCGTCGTCGTACATCCGTTTACGTCCCATTTTCCAATATTCTCGGTTGTGCAATCGTCATTACATAAATGATACATTTATCGATAACGCTATCATCGGGATGGCAATAACGTCTGCCTAGCCAACACCGAGACCAACTTTATTATAATCGAGTGCGATAATTTCCTCTACGTACTGTAAGAGATCCGACATAGCTGTTATTTCAACAAAGTCGCGATCAAGTAGCTTTTGCATAGACTGTTATATCATTACGCGGACGTGTTATTAAATTTGATGCGAAAACCAAGACTAACGAAGAAAAGCGGTCATTTGCACGTTCAAAGATATTCCTTAACGACGTGAAGCTACAGAACCTTCAAACAAGACTGGAATCCAATTAATTCCACACCCCTTAAATACTGACAGCATAGTGACTCGAATTCAATTACGTTTTTCTGTCGTTCTTCCTTCCTATCTTTCTTCGTTTCTTCATTTTTCGTTCTTCACCTTTCCTAGTCCTAAAATTTGTGTACCTCGAATAAATTTGTATTACAAATACAATATATGAATCAATAATAGCCTAAATATAGGATATTGCTTTACTGAAAAATATCATTTAATTTTATTGCTCGCTTGACAGAGTTAAAAAAAAATAAAAAATTAACAATCGACCAAAACGAAACGAATCTAGACTCTTAATTCGTACAACCTTCTGCTTTTTTGGTTCTATCTGACGAGTGAAGTATCCGTGATATGTGAAACATCGTAAGGCGGTGTCTCGATCGGGGTGCCTTCCGCTCATCCGCATACGTACTACTGAAAACGTGACGTCGGTAGATTATTCTCCGACATTGAAGCAGTTTTTGATAATGCGCCTTACGTGGGGGTAGCCTTTATCGACTCGAAGCGAAGTATTGTATTTCTTAGGAAAAAACTCGATAGCCTATACAAAAATCGTGAAGTATCGTGAAGAAAATGTGAACGCGATGGATGAAAACTCAGGACGGTTACGAGAAACTGATAAGTGGCTCCTTTGTAATCGCACGATAGTACATCCTCGATAAAATCTTGAGGGTACACGTTGAGAGGCACTTAGGTGCGCGGGTGGATTTCTTGAAGCTATTATTACCAACGAATAATCAGGTGCTGTCGTCGTCAATTCGATAAAAATGGCGAGTCGAAAAGTCACGCACAATCGAAAGTGTGTACTGTAATTTCTCGGGCGTCTGATCAAATAGTCGCGCTAACCACTTAAAGCTGCCGATATCCACTATCCGACGACGAACGGAAGGAAAGGAAAAATCCGGGAGGGTCGCAAAACGAGCGAACTTTTCGATATACTCCAGCCCCTCGAACAAACGATCGACGGTGACCTTCCTCTCAAATGCTTTTAGACTCACAACGTTTTCATAGAAACGTGAGTACTGAATTTTACCATTTTGAATCGTGTTATTGAATCCTAAGGTACAGAGTGTGATCTTCGACTTTCAAAAATGATCGTTATTCAAGTGACTCGAATTCATTTTCATTTCACTTTCTAATTTCGGAATAGAAATTAGAACATGTTCGTAACCGTGAAGAGGTGAATTTTGATCGAAATTTGGCTATGTACCGCGAGTGAATAAAATTCCATGATATAAGCGTTCATTTACAGTGTTTGACGTACAAAGTCTGCCACTTTACGATTTTAACGCTGTTGAGGCAACAGATTTAAAAAAATACAAATAATTTAATATCAAAAAAACGCACTTTTGTATCTAAAATCATTAAGACATTTTTAAGCGAATAGCTTCTATTTAGTATGAGAGTGCTATCTGTAGATAATACACGAAGGTCGTTTTGTGAGTGACTACAGTCTCGCGTAATGTTAAAAGAGGTACGATTCTTTTATTTTTCCAATATACAACGATGCGAAAAGACAGGAATAAAATGAATGAGGCATAGGAAGAGAACGTAACACTGGAACCCTCTTGTTTCCTTTAGCAAAGAAATCAACTTGTAACATATTACGTAGACTATCCTATATGCGTATATTTACAATACGCGATTTGTACAAGTAAAATTAAATTTTAGTGAAATTATCGTCTCCGTTATATGTTTGTTACCAAACTGTCTACCTCACATTAATTGATTAACGATTCCTATATTTCGGAAGAATGAAACAATTGAAATCAATAAATACCTTAATATTGTATTTCTACACATGATAAAATTCTACGAGAGGAAACTCTGCTTCGCATTACTTTCATTTCCACGCAAGTATGACGAAAGATAGAAAGTGACGAACGTTTTCGAGCCGATCTCAACGAATGAGTTTAACGATCAAACATGGTTCTCCCGCAATTACACGTATCCCAGTCAAAGTTAAGCTTCGTTTAATTCTCGAAACAAGTTGGTCAAATCGATTATCTGCGTCGTCATATTCGTCACAATGTGCGCGTGTAATACATATACACGCGATCGATTCGTCTATTAATATAATTGATTCCCTTCTCATTTTCCCCTCGCGTCTGCTTTACCCGCAATACCTCGTTATTTTACCCCCCTTCATTTTGTTATAGTCTATCGAATTAATTAAAACGCATGCCTAACTAACACCTGTCTAACATGAGTAAATAAATAAATAAAATTTCTTCGAATGTCGCAAATACGAAAAGAAACATTCGTTCAATATAGAAACATTTAAACTCATTCACACTCGTGATTTGGACGCGGACGTGGACGTACGTATAGAAAAATTTAAAAAAAGAAGATTAAAACGTAAATAATACGTAGAATTCGTACCTATACGCATAATTCTCGCTAATATTATTAAGAAAATGTGGCAATGTTTCTTACATAAGTATACGCACCTTAAAGAACACTAGTCGCGATGTTTATTTCGATACCGTCGTGGTACGTTTCGTGAATGATCATCTACGAATATAAATTTGCATAAATTCAAACGACATTCCGTGCGTTTACTAATCGTTTTGATCGATCAACGAAGCCAATCGTTGGACGATAATAACAAGCGCCTTGCGATTACTTTTTAATAATTCTCTTATAATTTATTATATATTCGACCATAATCCTAGCTAAATCCTTAATAATTTGTCTACGAAAGTGCATAATACATCACATCGCAGTTTGAATTCATTTACCGGGAAAGTAAGAAGACTTACTGGAAGTGCGGCTGGAAATAATGCATCGAAGATATGTATATTATATATTTACGATATGTATAACGTATACGTATATGTACGTGAATGCATGCATATGGATGCATAAGTGTATTCATCCATTCATCCGATCTTAACGGAATACACAAGACGCACTTCTACGTTTCTAGAGTAAGTATTCATAGGTTGCGGTAGAATTTAATATAGCAGATTTTAATCGCATTATAAACGAAGTCCGTATTAAGGCTTGCTCTTATGTATTCGTCGATAAACGTGAAAGACCGCACGCGATGTATATTTAAGTGACCGTCTATTTACGAATACATTAAACGATAAAAATCACGTGAATTGTGAAAAATTGCGTAAAACTGGCTTATTTGAAATTTCGTTCGAAGATCTAGATCAAGGGGTTCCTATATTTTAAATCGTACTTATAAATAACTTGTCGTGCTGACGAACAAGCGACAAGTCCTTCTCCCAATTCCATAAAATAACCGACTTACAACTAAAAATAATATACCACGCAAATTAAATAAACAATTTGTTAACACTTTCGCTATTGTTGCACCTAAAGGCGCTTTAAAAAATTGATTCGATGTAATGCTGGTGCTTATCCAATGGTGAATACCCAATGAATGTTATCGAAATGAGAGCAAATACGATGGAAGAAGTATTTTTAAAATGTGCACTAACAATTCGACAAAATATGAATAAATAGATAATATTAATTTAATTTAATACGATTGAATGTTTTGATATATAGTCTAAGAAACGCATGCTGACGAAAAATTTCACTGTCCTCAGTGTAACTCACAGTTAAACCTCTGCTATATACAAGAAAGAATTAAGAAGGCTAAAACGAATAAAACTCTTTGAGAAGAAATATGAAATCGTTAATATATTGAAGATGAAAACATTCAAAACACTTATAGTTACAAAATGTTACTAAAGTAAGGGTTAAGTCGAAATTTAAAATGGAATTATGTGGATATACAAAAATAAAAGCGCTAAACATCGCTGGCGCAATATCACGACTACGTTTTTCATCTTCACCTCATAGTACCCATCTTTGAGATCGGTAATTTGCATGATTTATACCATTCGAGTAATCGACGATCGACGATCTGAATGACATCATCATCATCATCATCATCATCATCATCGTATAATGAATTCTTTATAGTATGCTTCTTATCCATAATTAATTTTACAATCTTTTATTCACGTCTATTTCGGCAAAAAGTTAAACGATAAGACGTTGTAACATCGTGGCGCAAGAAACATACAATTTGCAACGTCTGTCACTCTTCAAAGAATATTATTAAGTCTATTCGTTTCGATTTACCGTACAACCATAATAATACATATCACTTGGAGGACAAAATGAAAAGTGAAAATTAACGATTCAAAAACCAAACGTGTATAAATATCGACGAACACAGGCATGACTCTCTTATCTTAGATTCGATTTGCATAAATCGAAAACTGTACGAAATATCTCCGTTTGTTTCGATCTTATGATTTATTAATGAACATACCCATATAAATTTCAATAATATCGTATTCGTAAGATGATCGAAGTCTCCTTAATTCGTCAATATTTTATATAACTAAAAAGGAAAAGATATTTTAAGCGACATCGTAACTTTTTTATAGACGTTCGCATTCTCCTCCACTGTCACTACGTTCAACTAAAAAATGAGTTTTCAACCATCCATATAATGTAAAAAATAATATAAATTAACCACGAAATTACACAACCAATAAAGTTATTAATCTTTTGAGTGCTATGAACGTATATATGCATTTGATATTACTTCCGGTTCCGTGCACGTCCATTCCCTAAGAACAACGGTAACTAAAAGAAAAAAAAAGAAATTTATTTTCTTTCTATTTCTAAGAAAGTTGTAATCGCCGCATTAAAAAATATTACAGCCCCATCGATCACTATTGCGCTTCACGTACCATCTACGTAAACCATTTTAGGTGAAAGTATTCAGTAACATAATCTTTTTAAACATAATTTTAGCGCATAATAAATTTTTCAAACAATTTCGCCGAAATCGAATCGTTTTTCGAATCCTGGAATCGAGGATAGTTGTTCAAACGCGATCTCCGCAAGACGATGCGCGCAATAAGATCAACTCTAAACATCGATGTAACATGAGATCCTACTACCACTGCCACTTATCCTGTAAACAGATCGTAAACTCACGGCGAAAAAGAAAAATTTAATCGAATTGCATTACTCACTGAACTCGCTGAAGAGTCCGCCAAACACGTCGTCTTCGAAGGAGCTTCCTGACACCGTCCTTCGGAACCGAAACGCACACTTACGATCACGATAAATCAAACACGCGACATCTTGAGAGACCCCACGACATCACGACGCACGAGCGAACTTCTCAAAGACGACTATCCTCCTCGCACTTTTCCTTCCACTTATACTTTACTTTTCTATTCTCTTTAACTTCGTCCTTTACTTCACTCGAATCTCATTCCTCCGAAGGATCGAAACGGCATGAGACGTCGCGTCGATCTCGATTTTTTTTTTTTTCTTGATCAAAGAGAACGAGAAGAACGTCAACGATATTCGCGATTGAGACGATCTTAGTTTCCAGTTCCCTTCTTTCCTCTTCCTCTTCGAAAGATCTCGCAACAAAGAACTGCGTCAACCTCGATCTTCTCTTCGAGCAAGACGAGAAAAACACTGTCGATATTGTCACGTATTTAACGCGTACGATGTCGTCGCACTTACGATCGAAACGATTTTTTTTCCAATTCTCTTTCCTCGTTCGTCAGTCCGAAGAATCGCAGAACGAGGGGTCGAAAGAAAGTCGCGTCAATCTCGATCTTATTTTCGGTCGAAGAGGGCGAGAAAAACGTTGGCGACGCTGTGACGCGCTGTACGATTTCGTCGTATTTAGAATCGGAACTATCTTAATTATCAATTCTTTTCGTTCGCTTGCTTCTCCAAAGGATCTCAGAACGTAATACTGTGTCAACCTCGATCTCCTTTTCTATCTGAGAGGGCAAAAGGAGCTGTCGATGATTCGACGCGTGCAGCGAACGGGCACAATGCCGTCGTACTCGCGATCGGAAAAAGTTTGCATAGCACGCGGCCGCGCGGCGGCTACTGAACCCCTTACCGATGACAGAAACGTGACTCGGAGTGCGCGCGCCGTCGACGACGATTACGGCGTCGCTCGTGCTCCCGGCGCCGATGATACCGCGTGTTCGACCAATCGTCGTCCATGGCCAATGGAGGGATGCGCGCATTCGAACGAAGGAGACAATCCCCTTTCTTCGTGCTCCTTCCTTTACTTTCTTCCCTTTTTTACCATTTCGTTCTATGCTTCGTAACAAAATACTTCGATAGCACCGCTTATCCTTTCCTTAGTTACGGAATGTCGCGAAATTGGGCACAGTTTAAAAAGAACGTTGCTTTCTTTGAGTTGATGAATGCTTTCAAGCAATGCTTTGCATCGTTCCTTTTCGTTTTATTCCACCTTTTTCGCAACGCGAAAAAGTCGAATGCCATCGACCATTCTTGTTTATCGAAAGATGATTACATTTTTTCCTTTTCGTTCACATCCGTCCTGAAGAAACAATCCAATTGCAGCTATTTTAATTAACAATGATTATTAACAATATGTAAAATTAAATATTAATAATTTTTAATATAATTATTTTTAATATTTAATGTTTAATATTATTAAAAAATAATATGAAAAATTATAATATATATAACGTGTAATGTTTCGAAACTATGTACAATGACTACGACTTTGAAATTTTATGTATGTAATTTTGTATGTAGAAAAATATTTTGTAAAATAAAGATGTCATAACTCTTTATTTTGAACTTCCATCGTTTGACGTATAAACGATGTATCTATGTAGTGTTATTACTCCCATTCGACATGGAGAATATTGCGATATTCTTCATTTTCGAAATTACAATGCGTTGATCTGTAGATTTGGTCGACCTCGTGGTTGAAAATTAGAAAATTCCATTGAACAGCAATGGTCGTACGATAATCCCAGTAACTAACGACTAATGAGATGATAACAGTCCCTACAAGATCGAGCGTCAATCGTGAAATACATATTCAAGGTCGCACCAAGATATGTTTCCCCCATTTATTCATTTTATTCTACTTGTAGTCGTTTAGAATTTTAATATCTTAAATAGTAATTTGTATGGCATCGACATAGTTTTCAATTTCAGCAAGATACTAATAATAACACGTAAATAATGTAAGTCGATAAATTCAATTTGTTTAATATCAAATATTAAATGTTAGAATAATTTATATTTTTTTGTTAGCCTCCTTAATTTTATACATTATTATATATAACGCATCACATAAGTACACAATTGTACAATTTTATGATATACAAGAAATATAAGGTAGATAATAACTTTGTGAACAGTACGCCACAAACAAATCTTAAGAACGCTTAATCGCTAAAACTAGTAAACAATTTTTAAAAAACTAATAAATTATGATAAATTAATAAAACAACTTTAATTATGTTCTTTTCATTGATTATTAAATGTAATATACGTATTTTCTATAGTATATTTTCTAATAATCGCATATTTCGACAAAGATATAATAAATTATCACGAAGGAAAAGATACGGTGTCCGAGAAGTAGAATATACGTACCAAATACTCCGTATTAAATAACTTGATTTGTATCAATTTTAAGTCAATAAATACCTTAATTGTAAATATAAACCACCTTTTTAATCGTGTACAGCGAAAGACACATAAATTTGTCGTAATTTTGTTTTAAATTAAAGAACTTCGGTACATATCTCATTTTAGCATGAAATTCATGATCCAATATTAAGCAATATAAATCTAAACTTAATATTTTTAGAAAAAATAAATTCATTAAAGTTGAAAACTTCAATGTATACCATGCATTCTTTCTCATATCAAATATATTAAATTGATTGCAGATTGTTAAGAATAGTCTTAGATACTGTTCATTTGTTTGACCAATTCTCTGCTGATTTAGCAACCAGATAATCTGATAAATTGACAAATCCACATAATTGAACATAATTAAAAGTTACGAAAATACAGGATCAATAATGTTAAAATGCAAAAAAGTTGCCTGTAAATATAATATTATTACGTATAGTCTTGACATTTGATTGGTACAACGTATAAATCCATTATCTCACTTTCCGATTTTGAATAGCCAATAACGATAAATTTGTCAAACAATAATTATATATTATATAATAATATATAATAATTATATATATAATATAATAAATCATAATATAATTAATATAATATATAATAATATTATAAAAAAATAATTATACAAAGAATAGTTTATTATTGTTAGGAATGAATAACTCTGGGGCAATATTTATTCTCTTTTATTCAAACTAATTCTTACAACCTTTCTTATTCGTCGACCCTTCTATACTGACTAGTCCCCTCGACTAGTCCCACACTTCTCCCCACTCCTAGATGGCGCTTCTTATAGATACGGAGATG
>JAITYT010001468.1:103002-117206 GCA_025433975.1 Liostenogaster flavolineata
CATCTCGTTATTTCAAAATATTACAGATATATAAAATATGCAGTATATATGATTTAAATATAAAAATATAACTATCGTGTATAATATTGATTAAATAAAAATCTAATTGAAACAAAATTCGTTTCATTTTAAAAAAAAACTATAACAGATTATTTGAAATTTATCTAATCTAATGATCTTTATCAATGTCAACAAGAATGTCAATCATACATTCCTCTCTAAAACAAATTTCTATTTCGACTTTAATTAACAATATCTGAATTATTTGCATTTTTATATTGAAATCACATATACTGTATCACATACTTGTATTAAGCTTAGTATTCTTACTCAGCAAGATTCTTCGAAAGAGGAGATTCTGGAGATTCGGTGTTTACTCCTATTAATTTATCCAATACAGCTTTTGCAGCTGCATGTTTTGCTTCTTTTTTAGATCTTCCTGTTCCCATTGCTGAAATAATTGGATCTGCTTCAATAGTCATATTCTTATTAAAATTAAATAAATATTTGAAGATATTAGATATTACAATTGAAAATATATTTCCAATATGAAATTAAAACGTTTCTGTACAAAAAATACAACTATAGAAATTGAAATATTTTAAATTAAAAATACCAAAAAATTATTCTTTGTTTTAATATTTATTTATATAACAGAAGTAAGTTGATAAGACTTTTTTGCAAAGGATGTCTCATAATTTTTCAGATACTTCTAATCATCTGACAAAAGAAATGTTTAAACAATTTCCAAGAGATAAAAAGAAATAAATTGCTAATAGCTAAGTACCCATAATTGTTAAGAAATATCTTTTGTCCATTTTCTTCTAAAGAGAGAAACACTAATGCTAATGTGATAAGTACTGCAAGCAACGAAAAACGTAGCTTTTTCGTTTCAAGAACGGTTTTATTTATACGGTAAGACCCCACTTAAAGCTGATCTTCTTAACGCCCTTTCACTGTTCACTTTCACCCGATTGTTTTGAGATTCCCCGAAATCGTATTTACAATAATATTTCTATTAACGCTGCCTCGCTTCTATTGGGTAGTAAAGCTAATGGAGATTTTAAATTAAAACCACTGCTTGTTTATCATTCCAAAACCACAAGAGCAATGAAGAGAATTTCAGAATCAACTGTACCAATAATTTGAGAATCCAGTAAAATATCTTGGATCACTACGAAAATTTTCCAAAATTGATTTGCCAAACATTTTTGCCCGTCAGTTAAATCTCCAGTGGACATTTCGACAATTGATCGATAAAACAAATGGAGAAGATAAACAATCCATTAAACATTTTTGGAGAAACAATATCATGGATGCTAGCATGGAAGATAATATCAATCTTTCCTGAAATGAGGTGACCAAAAAATGTTTGATAAGAGTATGGAAGAATATATGGTTTTAACTAAGCAAAGATGTTGATACAAGAGAATCCATTGTTAGTTGTCAAGCTGGCTAATGAAACAGAATTGGATAATATAAATGCGCAGGATATTGAAGAATTATTGCAAGTTATAACTGATGAAAGTCATTGCAATGACTATCTTAAAGAATTAGCAGAACAACAAGTGCACATAGATGACGAAATTAACGTTTCTAAAGATAAGAAGCAAAAGAAACTTTCAACGGATTTTCTAAAGAAATATGTTTAGCCACTATAACGGAAATTATGGATCAGCTTATACAAAATGATTTTAATTTTGATAGAAGTTCAAAGGTAAGACAAAGTGTCATTGATGACACGTCTTGTTAGCAACAACTGCTTGCTGAACGAAACAGGAAAAGGCAAACGTTAAATGACTTCTTCACAAAAACAGCTAAGAATGTTAAATGCAGAAGAACATTCCTTATCATAAACATAACTTTTTTACTCGAAGTTTTTTTGATTTTTATAGATATTTTATGAATAAAAATAGATAAGCAATAAATAAATCTATAATTAATGTAATAAAAGAGTATTTAACAATAAATGTTACAAAATAAAACAAAAAACTCATATATTTTCTTATGCTCTGTTCTGTTCCACCTATTCCCAATATTTACGCGTTAAGATAACCTTTTTTAATGCGATTTCATTTAGCACTGAAACTTTTTGGAACGTATCTCCCGCGTTAAACGGGGTCTTACTGTACTTAAGAACTACAAGCCATATTTATATATTCGCTACCTGATACTTTAATTGTTACAATATCTCAAAGGCTTACAAAAAAAATAAATATAACTTAAAACATATCGAAATATTAACGTTAAATTTGTAATAATATTTATTCGATACAGTTGAATTTAGCTTAATATTAATTAACCTTTTACACTCGAATTTGTTGTCGACAAAAGCTTACAGCAATTCAGAATCTCTTGACTTTTTAATCTGTTTAATGTAATATATAATTTATTTAAAGGTAAAACTTGCAAATGAAGTATTTTTAACGAGCATACTATAAATAAATATTTTAATTGAAAATATGCAATTTTGAAACATATGATACTTTTCAAACCAATTATCAAGATGTAAACCTAATTAACAATCATAAATATTAGAAAAATCAAATAATCTTTTATTTTCTAAGATAGTTTTTCTTCCTTCCATCAAACAACATATTTGTAATATCTGCATCTTTCTAGTTGCACATTACTCTTTATCAAATAATGATAATAGTAGATAAGATATATAGTTGGATGTTAAAAACTTCAACAAATTTATAATATATTTAAGCAAATTTATGTAAATCACAATATTTCAATCCTTTAATGCAATATATTGTTGGTGTGCCTGAGAGACACACTCCGGGTATAATGCCAAACTTTGTTAGTGTCTGAAAAGAGTAATTTCCAGTAAAAAGGATTAAAACATTATAGAATCAAAAATATGTAGTAGTATTTAAATAAATAAAGGTTATGTTGACTTTTTATTGCAAAAAAACATTCTTTTAAATTTTGCATTTATTTCTAATATTAAGGTGAATATCTTTTATTTGAAATATTTTCTTGTCAGATGATCAGAACTATTTAAAAATTGTGAAAAATTATTTATTTTATTTTTCTTTAAGTCGTTTAAAATTGAATAACATGTTTTTTAATAGAACATAATAACATTTTACCAAATTAATACAAGAAAAGGAAATAATTATGCAAAAATAAGTAAATTGTTTTAAAAGAGACTTCAGAAATTATTTATTGAATCTATGATACCTTTGATAGTTTAAAAGCTGATTCTGTTATTCTATTTTTTGACACACAGAAGGTCATATAAACAAAAATAAATAAATAAAACATTTTAGTGTATTAAGATCTTTTATAATTCAAATGCAGTTACATTCTTTTAAATAAATATTTTATAAAATATATAGATAATATATATAGATAAATAAAATGTTACTATACTCTAAACTTTATTCTAATTTAATAACAATTATGCATGCCATTAATAATCATAAATATATTAGAGTTTATTGATACGGTTTAAATACATACCTACTACATCAGTAACGGTAACTCGATAACGAAATGTTGGCTCATGAACAACACCCTCTACTTGAACCAACTCATATTTAGGTATAGTACCTCTACGGGAAAGTAATTCCTGTAGTACAGAAACAGGTGTCTTACTAGGTAAGGCTTTCATTTCTAAACGAGCGGCTTCATGTAATGGTAAAGATTCTGACATCATAGCATGTAAAGTTACTCGAACTTTACTACGACGAAGAACATTATTTGAGTGATTAGGAACACTGCCTACGTTGGTTAACATGTTGGATCCAACCTGTTGAGGTGGACGCATTTCTTCCATCTTAACGATCTATAAGAAAACAGTATACATTATACATACATCAAAATAAATACATTACATTTCTAATTACACAGAACTAATTTTTATAGTGACATATCATCACAAAAACTTTAAGAAAACAATTATTCACACTAAGTTACATGATTGTATACAAAATGTAAGTACAAAACATATATATATATATTACATAACAAAATTCAATTTTAAACTATTGACTTTATGAAAATTTTTGCATTATGACATAATTTGCAATTTTTCACTCTTTATTTACGAATCTTTCATAGGTTGCACATAAATGTATCTAATATAAAAATTTTGATATAAATATAAAGAAAAAAACTAAGTTAATCTTTGGATTAACTAACAACTCTTTTTAAAAGTTAATTAAGATTAGCTTATTATTTATGATTGCGTTAAAACATTTCTTACTACATTGTTTACAATAACTACATATATTTTTTAGCCTTCTTGACATTTAATATAGCATGTTAGTTTTTAATACGAAGCATTTATACTGTCTAATTTTAAATATAATAATTATAACTTTATTGTAACAAATCCTTAAAAGATGGGAACAAATCATTTGTTCTTCATATTATTTGGTTTCCAGAATATATCTATAACTTAATTCATTGAAAATTTGTATATGTCACTACACTTCATACACAGAAAATAAATAATGATATTTTAATTATTCAGATTATTTACTTATTTATATATTATATATGCATCTAAAAAAATTTAGAAAAATGTATGTAATGATCTTTGAACATATAATTATTGAACGAATATTGAAGAATTGAACAATAATTGAACAAATAATTATATATTATCTAATATCTTTCTTTTTTGATTAATAAATTGATATAATTATAATAATATAATAAATTTGTTTCTACTAATCTATATTGTATTTAATTTAAAATATTATTTTTAAGTGGTGATCCTTAAATATATATAGGCATGTGATCATAACTAACAAATTAAATAAATCCAAACAAAAGTTGAAGGTCAAGACAAGATCTCAGCAATAATAAAATCGAAATTATAGTGACAAAACATTTTTAAAATGATTACTATCTATTATGTATTCTAAACAAAAAAGTATATTTATAAATTAACAATAACAAGTACGCACACATAATAAATGCTTCGTAAATTAAGCGTTCTAAATAATTAACATATTTTTATATACCTGCATATCGGCCTGTTCCATTGCGGTTATTGGAGCTTTTGAAGAATATAGCACATAGATTATTGTCTAATTATTCATAACTTTCTTAGTATAAATGTTTTTCAATCAGTCGATAAAACGTTACGCAACGAAATGCCTAATGATAAACAAAGATATCTACCGCTGGTATGTGAGAAACGGGAAGAATCTCTATTCAAGAAAAAAGAAATCAACGACGATATACGCGTTTATTATAATCATTAAAGAAAACAATTGTAGACAATACAAAACGGCAGTAAAACCGGCTGTCAGCCATGATAGTTATAAAATCCATTGATTAATTTCAATATGTTAAATACAAAAGATAAAGGTAATAACGTTTCACTGGTTAAGCGTGATCTTGGTCGTTATCTTTTTCATTCTCCAATGTTTACGTAGAATTAAAACAAAATTCCATTCAAAATGAGAAACAAATTTTATATCCCGACCGGTCGTAGAACATCGTCCGCTGCATAAACTCCTGGGAAGTCACCACTTTACTCACATTTTTTGAAAATTTGTCTACGAGAATAAGCTGGCTCCTCGACAGGCCAATTCCTATACGAAAAGCGAATCCCGCTTTTTGTGACCGATCCAAATCTCACAAAAAGCTTGATCCGTTTAACGACAGAAAAATGGTTCACTGACTACCGGAGGATTCCTTCCTTCGTTTGTCACTCTGCGGCAGTATCCGATACGAACAGTTTTTATAGATACATAGGCGTGCGCATCTTTCTGCGCAGTTGCGGTACTGGCGGCTTTATAGAAATGAAAACTCATTGTACAACAATATAAATAACGCTTTAATGTTGAAAAAGAAAGGGAATAAGGTCACGAATCTAATTAAATCTTTCAAAATGAAACAAGTACAATGTGCGATAACAACATACATAAAAAAACATACATATTTTTAATAATGATTTATAAATATAGTATTAATTATTTATTTGTAAATACTTTTTTCCAATTCTTTGACTGATAATTCCTTAATACATATACATACTAGAATGTAATATTACATAGATATATATATGTTTTGATATTAATATCTTTTTGAAAAGATCAACTTGATAAAATCTCATCTTTATTTTAATAGGTATTATGTTGTCAGATATGCCCATAGATTGTCAAAATTCAACTAAATGAAACGAATAATAATTGTACGATTGAAATTTTTTAACGATTCGATGCGTTTGTTAAAATATTTGTAAAAATATGTTGTTTGAATTGTCGCACTACTCAACAATACCAAGCCAACAAACATGTTTTACAAAATGTATAATCATTAACTGCAGATTCTTCGACAATCAGTTTTACCTAATTTTAGAATTTATATGCAAATGTTTTATAAAATGCTTGTACAACATATGTAAAATATGTAACAAATATTATATAAATAAATATGTAAAAAATATAAATATTACATGAGCATTTATACATCTAAAAAAATAATTAACGCGAGTCTTATTAAATATATGCATTTTTACGTATTTTGGTTGTTACCTGCTGCCGTGATTGTAGATGTTGAATATGCATCATACATACATGATAAACATATATTGCTTACAGCCATGTCTGATTAGCAAATGTAAACAAACAAATTTCGAATGGAAAAAATAAAGATCATGTACTAGATTTAACTAAACAGTGATTAACTTGATTGATATTTAATGGTGCAATAATGTAAATTGTCGTTAAGAACACAATAATTATTGTACAATGATTTTATTGTACGAACTGATTGTACATGACTATATTGTTCGATTAATTATATCTCTTTCTGTTTCGTAATTAAATCTTTCGATCAAAACTATAATTAAATTATTACTTATTAAAAAACTTTTCAGAAATAAATTTATTGATCACTATTTAAAATAAATTGAATCATTATCACGTAGCCTTACACTTTGTTTTCTCTCGATACAAGTTAATTTAACCGCTGCAAATTTTGAATGAAATTTTAAATATTATGCCAACTTCTCACCAATTAAAATTCTCGTCTCATAGCAACACCGGATGTTGGTGCTATTTTAACTTGTATCGAGTAGTAGTTCCGCTTGTTCCCCGCTGAAACGCCCGAAACGAGTATCTGCGCCATTATTACATACCGACGCCGCAGAGATAGATGCTCTTCATTTTCATTTTATTTTAACGTGTTTTTCATTCTTCTTCAAAATAACAAGTAATTGAACGTAAGAATGAGCGACATCGAGGTAATCAGAGTGCTTTTTTTTTAGATATAAGATAATCTGAGAATTAAGTTTTAACACGAAATGAATACGACGACATGCGGCTAACTACAGCCATTATCGATCCGTAAAGCTTTAAGGTATACCGCGTGTTAGAATTATCTCATTTTATAGTTATTATCAATGTAATGTATAAGCAGTTACAGTTTTATGTAAAGAATTGAAGACTTTTGCATCGTTATGAGATAAGTACTATTCATATTTTTTATAAGGTTATCATGCATATATTTAGCCTAACATTATAGTACAATACCTATCAATTACTTTATGCATTAAAGCGGTTTTATCGTATTTCTACCATGTAGTTGTATTCATTATTGTATTGGACAAAATGATGATCCACTCAGCTCGCTTTGATACAGCAATGAAGAAAAGATAATTGTTCCCTAAAAATAAAAATTCTGATCGCCAATACATAATTTTATTATATGTTATCGCTTATACGGTAACTTCCTTTAATAATGTGTTTTTTCAATTTTTAATTGTTAGAGGAGCGGAAGTCGTAGTGCAAGCCCACGAAGACCGAGGACAGCCGATGGAGGACTGAGAGATTCTCGATCACATTCTAGATCACGTAAATCACGTGAACGTAAAGAAAGTCATAGGCCGATCAAAGAATATTCCCGATCACGGAGTCGCTCAGTGTCTAGAAGCCGTAAATCATATCGCAGCAGCAAGTACACCAGTGCTGGCCATCGTGGTAGCAGTCGGAGCCGTAGCCGTTCTCCTTACAGAGGTGGACGATATTCCCGCAGCAGGTCTCGCTCGTACTCACGTTCCCGCTACTCTCGCGAACGCGACAGGAACCTTTATCGATCACACTCTCGTAGCCCAATGTCCTCCAGAAGACGGCACGTTGGTAACCGGGACAATCCTTGCCCTTCCCGATGTCTAGGTGTGTTTGGACTTTCGATATTCACGACTGAGCAACAGATTCATCACATTTTTTCCAAATATGGACCTGTCGAACGTGTACAAGTTGTCATCGATGCAAAGGTATATATGTGAATATTCAATTTTTGTAATATTTTTTATTAATTTAGTAATTTAACTAGCATTGCGTACATATATGAATCGTTTTCAACCCCAATTATATGTGGTTTACACAGGGGAACAGAAAATATTCTTGCCAGAAATTTAGAACGTTCGCTATTTAAGTCTATGCAGTATGTTAAAGGCTTCTGGCTACAAAAGTAAAGCAAATATAAATAAGATATGGAAATGAATATAATATCAATACTTTATTTGATAAAAGAGGAATAAAATGAGTGATTGTTTTGATATCTATAAAATTGTACTGGTTGGATTTATTAAACTGTTTTCATTTACGTATATTCGATTACAAAAATATAAATAAAATTTCTTATTTACGTTTTAGTATATTCTTAAAGAAGTAAGGAAGAAATATAAATAGACCTTGGTTGTTAATTAATTAGACCAGATAAATTAATGGATCATATTTTAAAAAATACCATTCTTAATAGTATTTTATCAGACAATGATTAATACAATATAAAATAATCATTTTGTATTTATTATAGCATTATGTGTTATAAAAATATTATGTAGTTTTTTCATATTTTATTTTACGTTTTTAAACTCTTTTTCTATGGTATTTATTCTGACGCAATGTTCAATGTATTAATTTTTTCACAAGTAATACAACTCCATCATTTTTTTGTTCACCATGTTTTATGTGCATTTTAAAACAATTACTTTATTACTTATTGTATGCTTTTTTCAATATTAATAATAGTAATAATTTAAATAATTTTCCATGGAATATTGAACAAATCGTTATAAGCAAGGTAGCAAATAGGATTATTTTTTTATATTTATAAATTTTTGAAATTTACATGTAGTATTCAGCTATGCGTATTATTCGACAACTACCTATCATGAAAATGTTAATAATACATTGAAACTATTTGTTACTATCATAACAAAAATTAAGGCGTGCTTAAAACTTATATTGAATTATCTATTATTAGCAGTTTTTAAATTCTTTAGTTCTCTTATAGACTGGCCGATCTCGAGGATTCTGCTTTGTATATTTCGAATCATCCGAAGATGCAAAAGTGGCAAAAGAACAATGTACAGGGATGGAAATTGATGGACGGCGAATAAGAGTAGATTTCTCAATTACGCAACGAGCACATACTCCTACTCCTGGCATTTATATGGGTAAACCGACACATCTTTATGATAGAGGATGGGATGGACCAAGACGTAGAGAGTAAGTAAATTTATGCATTTTATTTATCGTATTTTTTATAAAAAGTCTTACATTTAATTTGTTAATATTTTTGAAATAGAAGCAGTTATAGAGGTAGCTACCGACGTTCACCGAGTCCTTATTTCAGCCGACGACGATCACGTTATGATAGATCCAGATCACGCTCGTACTCGCCGCGTAAGTATGAATACTAATTCAAAACATTTTATAATATAAGCAGTCTACATGGATATGTATCTCCTTTGAGATAATATATGTTAAGTATTATATTTTCCGAGTAAAATGTACTTCTCTCATTGATTTGATATTGTATGATTCGTTATACACTTCAAGTCCTCTTATGGAACATAGCTCTTGTGAGCTTGTCATTTTAAAAATTGAATGCAAGGGTTACAATCTCATATTAATACAATGCGTTAATAATATTGGATTGGTAACTAAGTAATTACTGATTTTAAAACATTCGAATCTATCTACAAAATTCGCAATTACTTAGTCGCCAACCCAATAGTATTTGTGTGCAACATAAATTTCCAACAAAAATATAATCCTATATTTTAATTAAAAAAAATTAATTCTAATGAAACTTCATAACAAATTTTTAGAATTGAGACAATCGTTGATCTACGTTTAAATATATTTAGACATTCCATATGTGTGATTGATCAAATTGTGTGTTAAACTTTAAACAAAAATAGAAGGAATCTGTCGAAAATATAAACAATGGAAAGTCTAATTATTTCAGTTTTTTTTTATTTGTAAGAAATAATATATTTATACTTCTAATGCATTTCATAATGTGATTATAAACAAAAATTAAGAATATAATCTTCGAAATGTTAAAATGGTTGCCTAGTTTTTTAATATGGGATTCAAATTCAAATATTGCTACAATATGATAAGTTTTTATAAAATTTAAGTACGAGATAGTTTTCATGAAAATATTTAACATTTTTTTTCTTTTTTTACAAACGTCTATGTTTAACACATGCGCGCTTTCTTTTACCCCTTTATATGACGTGGTGCTCACAATTGCATAAGTTTTATTGAGTTGCACATGTACCGATTTTATTTCTTGATTCAAATCAAGTTTTTCTTGTTAAACATTTTCAAAGGCAAAATAAATATTTCATATTTGTTCTCTAAATTATTAGTTTTAATTGTGTTTATTAGTAATTACGTTCTTAAAAGAACAAACTATATCTTTGTAAAATTCTCTAGATATGCCCCATAACAAGCAGAGGCACATCGAGTAAACTGCCCTGGCGCGCATGTGTTAGGGAGTAAAAACTACCCTCAAAGTTAGGATAAAAACTTGATTTTGACTTGAAATGATATAAACTGTTTTATAAAATATCTACTTATTTACACGACATTTTTAAAATTAGTATGCTTTTAATTTTTATTAATCTAAATATTAATAAATGGTTTTTCTTTTTTTTTCTTTTTCTCAAATAAAATTATAATTGAAATTTTCTCATTTAATATGTAAACCGGGTTCTTAAATGAATATAAATCAATAAATAATTACAATTAAGTAAATATTTTATAATGATTTCTTTTCAAGTTTAAAATTTCGTAAGAGTCGGACAATATACAATAGAGACTACCTCTCGTATCCGTATATTATAATATACGGATTGTTCTACTATCTAACAACTATTTCGTGATGGCAAGCCACAGATAATTAATTGTTATCTGTCGTCCAGCTGTAAAATGTCATATACTCTATGCATTTCAAATGACTACAACGTAAAAATGAGAGAAGAGTTGTTTAAAAAAATGTTATTTAGATTTAACTGCAATACTAAAGAGAAAAAGTGCAACATAAAAAAGTTAAATTGAAATGATAGTAAGTGCGTGACCAGCATTAAAAACTTAATTTTAAAAACAGGATGGAAAAATGTTTATTAAATAAAATTGAAGAAATTAATAAATAAGGATGTGCCTTCTCATGCTGAAGTGTTTGAGGCATTTGAAATAGGACTTCGATAGTTTTAGATACAACAAATATAACTCAAAATAGTTATTTATGTTTAAAAAAAAATTATATGATTTATCAATCAAAAAGATGTGGTCTTCTGTTAGAATAAAGTTCGATATAAGAAAAAGATTTTCACTCTTATTATCCAGAAATTTTCTTAGCCAATTATTTTGTCCCTCTATTAAACCGGATATGGGAGGTTTTATTATATTAATAAGTTGTAAAATGGATAAAAAAATATGTGAAAAATTGAGGTATAATGGAAACATAGCCCTTATCTGGGTTTATACGACGGGGTGTTCAATGTATTTAAGTATGTAAATAAAACATGCAGTTTAATATACAAATATATATTCAGAAACTATTATTAGGACAATTCGGAAATCAATAGAGTACATACATAGAAACTTAATAGGAATACAAAAATTGTTTATAAAATGATTTGTCAATATAATTGATTTAATATATTTGATATTATTTATCATAATATTATCCAAAAAATTACATTTATTGCGGATTTTGATTAGAGTTTCATCTTGTATCATTTATCCAAATATTATCAATATCCAAATATTTTTCTGACATCTAATATGAAGACCAATTTTCACGCATCTTTACATGTTACAAAAATAAGTGCATTTATTTATCTTCGCCTTTCTACTACATTGCAATTTAATTTTAAAGGAATGATATTAACCCTTTGCATTTCTATGCCCAGTACCCACTGCTCATATTTTATCATTTACAATAATTTAAATCAATTGAAATTTTATAATAATTTATATTTTAGATTACTTAACTTAATTGGTTATAAGATCAATATTATTAAATAGTAGTAGAAAATACATTAGTTTTCTATTATTTGCTTTAAACGACTTTATATAAATAAAATAAAACACTACTTTCATCAAATTATATCATTTTAGGTATAATGATATTTGATTAATACAAATTTAAAGTCTGAGAGGAAGGTCATATAATCTATCAAATTGCCAAAGATTTTTCGTAGTCATTATGTAACTCAGAAATCTAAAAAATAATACCTTGGAGTCAGATACCAATGCATAATCAAATTACTTAAAGTGCAAAGGGTTCAAAATGTTTTAAATTGTAAATATTATTCGATACCAATGCAAGCTATAAAAGTAATCGTTACGATATCATTTCAAATGTAATATAAAATTTACGGTTATAAATTAATAGTGTAGATAATGAAATGTCAAAGGTCACAAGATAATGTAATGAAATTTAAAAAAATGCAGAAACAACATATTTAGGAAAAGGTATATGATTAAAGTGATTCTCACGGTAGTTTTTAATGATAATTGAACAAAAATGCATATAAACGTAAATCTCATAACAATTAATCTTGAAACTATTTTGGTAATTTTATATTACTTTACTAATTATTAATACACAAACTATAAATAATTTATGCATTCTTACAATTTTACTTAATTATTCTATTTTTTTACTATTAGAAACTGCAACCGCTTTTAAATATAATTAATTGTAAATAAAACTGTTACTATTGCAAATAACACTAGGGATGGTAAGCTATCTCAAAAATATGAAGTTGCAAAAGAAAGCTATTTTTTCCAAATAGAAAAAATGTATATTGTAATAATTATCTTTACAAAACTTGCAAACTTCTAAAAAAATTACATGAAATTATTGTTGAAAAACGCGCTTAACACATTAAGGACCGCTCACGAATTTTCTTGTGTTTCGCGCCCCATCTACTACAGATGAAAAGTATAAAATGGACAAAAAAGATTAGTCCTGTATCCTATAAACTGTGGGCTTTTCAATTCCTTTAGAGTATACAATGTTTTACGCAGTACCATAATTTAAAAAAGTATTAGGAACTTTAATATAAAATTGATTTTTAGATAAAAATGTTATGATAATTATTTAAAAACATAATAATCCTAAAATTATATAATAATCATATTATACAGTTTTTAGAAGTTTCACAAAAATTACTTCATAAATAAAAAAATTATGATAATTTTCGTAACCTGCAAGTTTACCCAAAAACGTGCGATTCTAGGTGTATGTCTTATAGATTTCTTACCAATCCTTAATGTGTTAACACGTTGCGAACCGGATATTTAAAGGGTTATTAACCTAAATAACATTGATGCATGAAAATTGATCTAGCATGCTTCACTTTTAACATATTTTAATAATAAGCAGAATACGTTTTGTTCTCATATGTGGAAACACGAAAATCTTCGTGATCAGTCTGTAACATATTCAGATAATATGGACCACCTAAAACTTAGTCTCACTTGTGCTTGCCATCCCTAGAAATATTTTGGAAAAAACTTGTATTATAACTATGTAATCTAAGCGAAGGCGATCTTCTCTGAAGTCATAAAAGAGCAATTTCAATTTTAATCGCGGTCCATAAGAGGACTTAAAATGTACTGACCTTTAGATATTTGAAATATTGTACGCATATAAATTAGAAATAGATATTGTATCTATATATTTGCATGTAAATTGCCAAAATCATTAATAGGATACTAGGATGTCAAGTACATTTTCCATCAGTTGACATTATAAATCATCATTATATCAGTTGATTATTGTAAAAAAATTGAAATAATTTGAGATTTAATTAATATTTCTTAGTCATATACATGTGCGTATGTATCATATATATATATATATNATTCGCGCACACATATATGTACTACATCTAAATTTACAAGTTTAAATACGTAAAA
>JAITYT010001468.1:117305-131159 GCA_025433975.1 Liostenogaster flavolineata
TATGTACTCTTTGACTGCGAATTGTTTGAATTAAAGCGCATGCTGTGAGAAAAGTATTGCGGGTTGCATAAATCATTTTTACTTATATAATAATGACTATATTATTGTTATGTGTTAAATATTTCGTATTGCTGAGATGAATATTTTGCTTTCTTGGATAATTTTTTTCTTTATGTGAGATATCGTGAATAGAAATTACATTAAAAAACGTATATACTAATGACTATCACAAATAGATATTAAGACGTTTACAAATTAGTTAGGAGGTAAATAATTCCAATAACTTGAATTTAAGATCATTTCATCATTATTGTAAAGAGAAAAAATATACCATTGATACCAGTCAAAGGTTTAAAGTCCAAATTATGAGTTATTATGATTTACCTAACCAATTTTACGCTTTTGTTTGCCCAGTATTATGAATTTAATAAATATATTTATATTTGCCACTCAAATATTATGTATATTCGATTATATTAAAATAAATCAATGCTAATTTTTATATAAAATATGTGTCTCCAAAATGATACATAACACATATTCCTTTCTCAGATTCATATTTTCGTAGACCGCTTATATTTAGTTACAAATATAAAAGTAAGAATCAATACATAAGTTAGCAAGAGTCAGTGGCAGGAGCATCAAGAAATGCATCCGATAAATCGTGCGGTAGTAACTAAGTGCTCTGTATCGGGTCAAACAATCATGGTTTTTGTTGCTTAATGAATTTCAGGTCGATATTAAGTGACCGAGTGTGATGCGAGAGGCCAGGTGTTTGGGAGCCATTTGTGTGACTTGACCCTTTGACCCCAAATTTCTTCTAACTCATACTGTACCGGGCCAAAAATGCAAACGCTACATTCTTTCTACTGTTCTTACCTTACCTAATTCTGCATTGTATGCGTTTAATATACAACATATAAGTTACGATATTGTACAATATCAATTAATGAGATAAAAACTTAATGTGCAAAGGAGCTTTGCATATTCTTTGCATGGAATAGTAAGGTTAGAATGGATATAAAACCTTATTTTCATAAACAGATATTACAATAAATTTATGAAGATAAGGTTTAAGATACTATAATAATGTGACTATCATGTGAAGGTTGGAATATGATCATAAATTGAAGGTTTAATTTGGCTATATAATGAATTGCTTCAAATTGTATTCCACCCATTGAACAGTAAATACCATTAGATAAGTAATATAAATCTGGAAATGTGGTATTCCTAACAGTTTATTAAAAAAATGAACCCGAAAATAGAAGTAAAGTCTCTAACCTATTTGTTTGTTTATAAGGTTTTGAATCAAGAGGTATTGGATGATAGAGGGAAGTTTGAAGTTTCGCTCTGAAAAAATGAAAGTTTTGAAAAATTGAAGACAAGATTTCTGAAGATGTTTGTCTTGCTCGAATTTCAAGATATGAAGGTTTTTCGCGCTTGTGACAAAGAATATGATCCGAATCGCATTCATTTCCGGCTGAGAAGTCTCAAGCCTAGAAGATCTACAAGCACTATAAAGCAAGCCTCAAGAAAAAGTCAGAATCGTTGATCGTCAGGCCCCCGACCTGGACAAGTCAGTGGTTGGGGGTAACACTGGCCGAACGTTTCAGAAAATGTTCAGGAAGCATCGAAATCTTTAATAAGTAGGGAGGAGCATAAGATGCTCCAAGGTTTATACTGATCATATTCTTTCTCAGTTGGTTTGGTTACATGGTATATCCGCTATTAGCCTCACATGAAATAAATAAAAGACGTATATACCTTAACCCGTCCTATCCCTCCACCATCCTAACACCTCCTTTTCCATGAAGGAAAATTAATATTGTTTTTGGTTTTACACAAAGATAAGGCACTGAATTTTTAATAAATAGTCAATAAATATTAATTTTAATAAATATATTGTCTATTGTTTCATGCATACGTTTTGTTGTATTTTCAAGTTTATTAGGAATTTGGAATACCACTGCAAGATTGTGGAGTCATCATAAACTTCTTCCACGTGACACAAATATAGAAGGTTTCTGTCAAAATCATTGCACGAAGGATGTAAAACTTTGTATAAAAAATTATGTATTATTACTTTGTTACGTGTATAAGTATTGTATTTTTTATTGAATTGTAACATTCTGTAAAAGTAATTAATACTTTAGTGTTTTTAAAATTACGGATTTGATACAAATTGTTATTTTTTATGATTTATAGTAGTTTCATTTAAATTCCATCGTTCGCGATTAAACGTGTCAATTTACATACTAAAAAGGCAGGTCAAATAATTATATAAATTAAAACATTTAATTTTAAATAACATTTTATAGAAAAAAGTAGGATAATTTATTATTAATCTAATATTTTATAATTAAAACTATTTGTAATAATTCAAGTTATTTATTACATCTTGCATTCACAATTGACAATACCCCAATTATATTTATCCATTAAAACCGCAAAGTCTACATTTTGACTAAAGTCTACGTTCATTGTTGATCTCTTGATTAGAAAGTTCATGTCCTTAAAAGTAATGCAAGTTTGATTTCATAATCGATGATGTATAAAACTTAATTATCATTACTTTATAATAAATTCATTGCCGTATCTTGTTCGGATTTTCGTAGGAACTATTTCTACTATGCAAATTGGAGGATCGGTTAAGAATACAAAAGTTGGATATGAAATGGGACAAGAAATGCTTTCTTTAGTTCGACTTTCCATTTATAAAGGAAACTGACAAGAATATGGCTGCGTGCTTAGAGTTGTACAATGAAGATTTACTTTATTTAGCAAACTGCAAATCGAAACCATCGAAACATATCAAAGTTCATTTTTTGGTCAGTCTTATGATTTATAAATCGATTTTTTACCAAAATTTTATGTCAACTTACGTAATAAGTGTGAAATAAATCATTAAATCAGTATGAAGTTTTAATTGATAATCGATGTAAAAACAAGATTCATTAAAAATATACGAATTCGTATGGTGATCATAAAATTAGCGTAAAGATATTTACGTCGAGAAAGAAATATTACATAATTACGGATAATTATTTTGTCAAAAAGTAACTGAAGTACCCACGTTAATCGCATTATATTATGAATTAGATAAGTGACTACTTTCTTATTCCATCTATAAAAGTAAATAAAAAATAAAAATGTTACCACCAAACATAGATTTGTACAACTTTAGAACAAGTACAAACTAATCCTGAACACATATTTTACAATGCTAAATTTGAAATAAAAGTAATTGATTAAGTGACATGTATGCATAATCTGCAAGTCCGTTAATATTGTTTCTAAATGAAATTGTCTCTATGTGAATCAATTTTCTAAAAATATTGTGACGGGTTTATGTAAAGATGAATATATAACAAATATTCGTCAACCTAAAGTTAAACATGCAAAGGTCCATCTCATCCTCATACAATCTAATTACAATTTCTATTCTATTACCTACAAGCATCTCACTAAGAAACGTTAAATACAGATATATAAAAAACAGAAAAGAAATTCTGCAATTGTTTATGTTATATAGAATGTGAAGAAAATACGATGAACCTCGTTCAATTTAAATATAGTACACATAAGTAATATAGAGGGCGTATGAGAAATAGTTCCGAGTGGTGAAGGCGGAGCGGCATGACATAGTATAGACGTGCAATATAATATTGCTGAAGTTTAATAACATTTATTTTATTTAATTCAAAATAAATATGAGAAAATTGAACGTAACAATGCTACGATACTTGACTGGGAAAGATTTTGGAGTACTAACAGCTGTAAGCGTGTAAAATAATATGTTTTACAATAAAATTACAATTGCATAGCTTATGTTTTATATATTCAAACTATGGAAATAATAATATTTTAAATAAAATTATATTATTATGTTCGTTTAACAAAATATGGTATCGTTATTTTGCATGAAAATTGAAAAATTAGGATTTCTAATACTATTTTATTGAAGTATTTTCTTTTTTGTTTTAGATACAAGTAGATGTGAAAAATTATGAGCATGGCTCAGTTTCACTTGCTACACAAATAGCCAACTTATGCTATGAAAATATTTATAAACTGTTAAAAGAACTTTGTAAACATCGATTTCTTAGTTATGAAAGAGGAAAATATTGTGAGTATGTGTACATATTGATGATGATGATGATCAATATAACAATTTTAAGTATGATATTTAAAAAGTAAAAGAAGGTAGCAAATACATATGATATATTCTTCAACTTATTTGTAGATACAGATTATTGGTTAAATAATGCTGTGAATAACCATTCAACTCCGAAGGTTTTGGTGCAAAAAGGTGTGATAATTTCATTTGGTAACAAATAGATATAGCAAAAGAATCTAACATTCGTAAGGTTGCCAATGAAGAGTAATCCAGTTTGTTCAAAATTACACAGATTAGGCAGAGTATAACTTCAAAATATTAAAGGCAAACGAGGTTATTATAAATATAAAGTCAACATCATGACTGTACTTCAACCATATATCAGCTACAAGAGAATTTGCTTATACGAAAGCACTTATTAATAAGAGATTCCCAGTACCATGACCAATTGATTTTAACCAACACTGTTGTTATGGAGCTGGTTGAAGGTGGACCTTTGTATGTTTAGTGTAGTATTTCTGTATTACATTTCTGATGTTTTATTTTACTGTATACTCTCTTTTTAGGTGTGAAGTATACAAAGTAAATTATATAAAAGCATTATACAATGAGTTAATGAATTTAATTGTCTTCTTAGGCAATTATGCAGAGATTTTATTTTAAAATAAACATGAATTGTATATGAGACTTTTTCAAACAACGCTTTGGATATAAAAGAAAATTATATCCAATATTTAAAAATAAGTAAATATTGCTGTGCTATGTAAGCACTGTAAATTCATTAAAGATACAATTTAGTGTATGTAATTTTGCTGATACATATTATCTTATTTCTAGATGAGAAGATTGTATTGATGTAGAAGTTAAAGCTAGTGGTCTTACAAAACTGATGAAGAAGGATTTGTTAACATATTGATGACAGTACACTGTGAAAAGCACGTAGCCTTAATTTCCACATATTTTTAGAATTTTATTATCAGATTGATTTTTTATTTTTGACTACCGTTTCATTATTAAATAAAATATTTTCAATAAAACTTTATATGGTACTGTAGCGTAAATATATAATAATAATGATCTCATATTATTCAAGTATATATTATAAAAACATTATTTTATTATACGATGTTGCATGAAGCATAGAAGTGATGTCACCAATGATCGAAATATGGAAGACGCGAATTTGCATCTCTCATCAACAATGTGTTAATAGAAATAAGTTTCCTGAAGAAAACGATGATAATAATACTAAAGTGCATGATATACGTTTGCAAATTAAAGAAGAGATAAAAGAAAATGCTTTCCTCTTCTGTAGCAAAGAGTGTAAAAACAAAAGATTGAAGTTACAGAAGCAAATACAACAAAGGGAAAACAAAAAGTAGGAGAAGAACGAATTAAAAGTGACGAACTTCCAAATCAAAGAATAAAGAAAACTGAAAATACAAATTTATCAGATTACGGTACAGTGTCCAATATAAATGTGATTGTCTTTTCTAATTGTTAGTGCAAAGAATGCTGCAAAATTCAACGATGTAAATGAGTGCAAATAGCGTATTGACAACCACTACAATTTTGCCAAATATTATAAAGAAAAGAACAAAGCTAACATTTAAAAAGTATAAAAATATGTCTTTCTACAAAAATTATTGTCAAGGACGAAGCTAATCCAACGGTAAGAAGTAGAAATTTAAAGTTAGGAAAAACATACTGATATGTATCTATTATTTATTATAAGCTGTTTACTATATCGACGATCGAAAATATGTATTAGTAAAAAAATAATAGTAATTATGAAACTTAATATAATCAGGATGTAAAATTGATTTTAATAAATGAAGTATGTCGATCAATTTAGTTATTAACTTCTTTGCTAACAAAATTGGTTAAATAGCAATTAAATAGTTTTTTTTATAACAATACGTTTATTGCTCTCAATACGTTATATTTACAAAGGGTCTTAATAAACCTTAAACCTATAAAAAAAGGTCAGCAATATATACATACTTAACTTAAGGACAGAAAGCCCATATCGTACACACGTAGTCCTAATGATTAACTACCTTATGTTTACACTTATTGTAATTAGCGGATGCATTTATATAATAAGAATTCACTTGAATGATATGGAGTTATTTTTATTGTATAGGAAAGCAGAGAAACCTATGTATATATTTCTATTACTTTTGGGAAAAAGAAAAAAAAGGGAAATGGTAGAATTTCGGAGTGTTTCTATTGAAGGCACTAATATTTCTCGGTGAGGCTTCGGTGATAGATTAACCTATCGAACTATATTCGAAGTATATATATCGGGAAACCTGCTCGTTAGATTGGCTTAAGCTTTTGTCGTGGATTATACCTTTATCATTTGCTTTCCTGAATGCACAATAAATTATCGGAAGGTTATCTGCATTTTGTATATATTCTTCGGCATCCAAGTACCCAAAGAATCCGAGTGATGTGTAGCAATTACATAGTAGAACAACGTAAATGACTAATATTGGAGCTACAAGTTTATTATAGTTTATATATTATACAGTTGCAATTCATTAAATGCATGGTATAATTAATAAAAGCTTAAATACAAATAAATTTACGGCTATATACTTCAATACTTCATGTTTGAAATTAAACGCAAGTCAAATTATTAATTAAATTTTTCTTTCAATTTAAACATTTCATATTAAATTTAAACATTTTTCTGAAAAAAAAACTACAACTTGTAATCGTAAAATATAATTCAAAATTTCAAATATTTAAACTGTGCGCCGACATATTGCGCATATATATAACAAGGAATCTTACTCTTTTGAATGTTGCACTCAAATATGGGTTTTGTAAAACTTATCAATATACTTTAAAAATGTCTTATCTAGATAAAAAATGTTTTTATCTAGCTATAAACATGTTTATCTATTTTACAAGAGTAAACATTCTCAATTTTTACGACGTATATACTAATATTTGATAAATATAACTGATAATACACTTACTTACGTATATAGCAACTGAATAATCAACGCACGATTTCGTTTAATTTAATTTAATATAAAATTATATTTAATATAGTTATATAGTTGGTTTATAGAAATACCAAAAAATGCTTAAAAAGAGAATTAAGTTATTTCATTTCAGGTAGAAAATTATGATGTATGGATTAAAATTATTCCAAGAACCTTCAAGATGTAGGACATTGTTGGATGCATTTTGTCGTCAACTTTTTAATGGTAAACAAAAGAGTAAACGATTTCATTTAAAAAACATTATTTCTATTTTTTCCCTAAAATAAAGTAATTTTCTTCTAAAATTTATTCATTTATTTTTATCTTTACAAACAACGAAGTAATTCAAGATAGTAGAGTTAAGTGGGATTGCAATTATATTAATTTAATAATGATGTTGCATTAAACAGAACAATATAATAAATCATGTGTATCATTATCAAATATTTTCGCTCACGTATGAATTTGTAAAGTAATGTGTACTTGAACATTAAAAGATTAGAATTTTTTTAGTTCTGATAAGAAACGCATCCCTCGATATCTTCTTATATAAATATAAGCTAAATCTTAGAATGTGCGCACGCGCCAAAGTTTGCTAGAGCAAGTCAGTTGAGACTTGAAAAACCTGCTTCATAGTCGTGAAAGATTATACGGCCAATGCTGTTGTCGATAGTTTAACACTACATATAACATTAATGTAAATTAAGTCATACTTCTCTTCTACTCGTTGATAAGCACTGAAACTCGTATTCTTTATATTTTATCCTTTCAAATAAATTTCAAGTTGAAATTTTAACAAAATACTATGGCTAAGGACAATCTTACAGCTATACTGTATGGCATCAACGACATTCGACTGGTTAGTAAAAAAAACTTAATGCATATTACATCGGTTAACAACGCGATTTAAAAGAAAACATTTTTATTAACACGAAAATTTATTCAATTTATTATTATTGTTATTATTATTGTACGTATTAAATATTATTACATGTCAAAATCTTAGCTTATTTTATACGATACATATCTTACCTTTAAGGTAATACTCGTATAAAATGTAAGATATAATACGAATGTGCACGGAAACTATTGCAGTTTTTAATATAATTTAATTAATATAATGTAGATTCATTAAAAGTTTCGATACATTTAAAGTAATTTTCTTCTTTTATTTCAATAATTTGATTTACGACAATTTCGTATGAAAATATAGAGATCGATTTTATAAAGTACATTTTATTCTTTACAACAGATATAGAAGATTTTATTGTGAAAATACTTTTTACCATATGTTAACGACATTGCTAGAGTTGTTAGTATGTATAATAGCAAATTAAGAAAGTTTGATATATATTTACAAAGGAATTATTTAAAATTGCGATGTTTATGCAAGCGTCGTCTGCCATTCAAAGTTCAATATTCTTTCGATTATCTATTTAATCTGCAATTTGATATTTGCATACAAATATAAACATTTGGAACAAAACTTTTTAGAAACTTCTTTTCATTATTCCGTTAAAAATCTTGTATCATTCATTAACATTAAATCAAATTTTTTTATATATATATAATAATTTTGATTTTATGCATAGTTAGTTACTCATTAAAAGTATTCTAAGATAAAAGATAAGATTCAGAATTATCTCGGTTTTGCGTCAACATGTTTTTATTATGTGTATGCGTAATACAATTTACATTTCTTAGTAATACACTTGAAAATTAAGTGTTAAGTAACTATACCAGTTAGTTGATTGCATTTGATCAAATGTCCTCTTTTTAAAAAAATAACTTTACTTCCTTTGTCCATCAATTACAGTAATTCATGCAACTATTATATTCAGAGGATAGCAAAAACTAGTACAATGAACTAACGATCCGTTTCTAAACGAATTATTCTATCACTGTGCAAACAAAGATAGAGACACACCGCATGTATTCATGAATGACCCTGAACTTTGCAGCATTTGACGTTGCAGTAGAACGTTTTATTGATTGTAATATACATGTAGTTCTTGTTATACACCATCACTATGTAATCCTATTACACGGATAAAATTTTAAATTAACGTCGATTTATACAATATCAGCAGAATTTGTTCAAAACGATAGAGGCGTACATTATGAAATATTACTTTGTGCTTTAAAAAAGAACCCGCGCTCGCTATTATTGTATTGTTGAAAATTGTATGCTTACGTTCTTTACGTTTTACGTTGTTTGAATTTCAGGAGCAAACGCCTATCGAGAAACCAGATCAAAATGGTGAGTAGTAAAACGTTATTAAAATATTATTTAAAGTTTATTAATTTTCGTAGATAATTTTATGTACATAATATTTATTTATTAGAGGTGCTAATAGAAATGGGTTGCGTTGGAATCTGCGGTTCTGATGTTCATTATCTGGTAAATGGTAGGATAGGTGATTTTGTCGTACGAAAACCAATGATTATCGGTCACGAGTCTTCCGGAGTAATTGCACAAGTCGGTAAAAATGTAACGCATCTTAAGGTATGTAGATGTAATGAACAAGTGTAGTTTTTATATTTTAATTACTAAATACAACATCATTGAATGATGGTTTCAGAATATATTCTGAAAACTCAACACTTAAAACTACATCTTATACAGGTTGGTGATCGCGTGGCTATTGAACCCGGAATATGCTGTAGAGTATGTAATTTTTGTAAAAATGGTCGTTACAATTTATGTAAGGATATGGTATTTTGTGCGACTCCTCCTGTACACGGCAGTCTTAGACGCTATTACAAGCACGCTGCAGACTTTTGCTTCAAGTATGTAATTATTTACAAAATTCACAATATCGGCTGTATATAAATAAAAAGAAGGAAAATATATTTATATATTTGACTATTAATCATGAAATAGATCTAAATTACATAAGGAAACAAACATTCAGTTTTACTTCTTGACACATATCGATTTTAGAACTGTACATATACGTATCTTTGTTACTAAATTTTATACTTCTCTATTACGTTTGCTTGTAAAATTATTTTTTAAAGTTATCTTATCACTGTAAAATGTTTCCATATAATTTATATATGTCACTATCTTTTACAGATTACCCGATCACGTAACACTGGCAGAAGGAGCGCTATTAGAGCCTTTATCAGTTGGTGTCCATGCTTGTAAACGTGCAAACGTCACTATTGGATCCAATGTATTAATTTTGGGAGCCGGTCCAATAGGGTTGGTAACGTTATTGGTGGCTAAAGCAATGGGTGCCAGTAAAATTATCATTACTGGTACGTTATCAACCGCTATTCTTATCACATTGATAATAGCGACGTAAACAATATTATATAACACGTTCGCAGGCAATAAAGATTTTATCGAGCTGTGAAATAATCAATGTGGTACATAATACCATATACACACACATATTATCTAGTAATTTCGTTTTTTTTAAAACGACTACAAACGCTCTACCGAGTCCACAAGAAAGAGAAGGAATAATTTCATTATTTTTTAGATATTGTACAAGACAGATTAGACATTGCTAAAAGTCTCGGTGCCGATGAAACCTTTTTAGTACAAAAAACAGATACAGAGAACGATCAAATGAATAAAATTCGTGAATTATTTGGCGATGATCCTGATAAGACCATCGATTGTTCTGGAGCTCAATCGTCAATTCGTTTGGCAATCCTAGTTAGTTTTACACTACTTTTTCTGTTTTTATTTCGATTTCAAATTATTTTAAAGGTATAATGTTTTCGTAACGCTTATTCTTGTTTGAATGTTTCATCAGGTAACAAAATCCGGAGGTGTTATTGTCCTTGTAGGTATGGGCGCTTCAGAAGTACAAATTCCTCTCATCAATGCACTGATAAGAGAAGTTGACATTAAAGGAGTTTTCCGATATGCTAATGAGTAAGTTCTTCAATGTAATTGAAACGATTTATGAAAAATGAATTTATAATTATGAAAAATATTGCTGCGATATATCAACTCAATGAAATTATTGTAGTAACATATATAATTTCGTACCTTCTTCATGAAATAATTCAAATCAATCAACAGCATTATGTATTATTATAATTAATACCTGTAATAATTAGATAAATCCTGAATTTAATTAATTTCTAGCTACTCTGATGCATTGGATTTGGTAGCTACTGGAAAAGTTAATTTAAACCCATTAATAACTCATAATTTCCAATTGGAAGAAACCATTCAAGCATTTGAAACTACAAAATCTGGCCAAAGAGGAGTCATCAAGGTCATGATTCATTGCAAATAACAACATTACGTACACACACGTAACAACAGTACTTTCAAATTAAAATATTCTGTAACAGGTCACATATATACTCACGTTCCATTTAAAGCAATCATTATTTTGTATATGATACAAAAATGAGAAGGTGACTGATAATATTGTAGACTTTTGTTCATAACAAGTTGAATAATCAAATCTAATTTTAATCTATATTTTTTAATAAGACAATCTTAGAATATTATGAAGTGTTTATAAAATATTAATTCACTATTGACTAAAAGCATCATAGAATTTATATTATTATGCAGTATATTGTTAAATTGTAATTATCGTAAATACGAAGATGTGAAATTTAAGTACATATACATTCAATCCACGATATTACAATATTAAAAAAATTGACGACAATTTTGTATGAAAAATTGATGTTATAGATCATTGTTATAGTTTTATATTGTTACAAGTAAGATGTTTATGCTATAAAATTTGTATTCTGTTTTTTATAAAAGAAGTGATTGATAAATATGTATATATGCAATATGAATATGTAGGTGTCTGCCTGTAAATTAATATATCGGAATTTTAAGAATTACAACGATGTATCAGTGTTCTGTACAAATACTGCAATTTTATAATATTCAAATTTTTAATGAAATATAAATATATACTAAATTTTTTTTCAAAACTGAAATCGATGTGGTTATTATTCTCAACTTTTGTAAATATTTTAATATGCAAATCCAGTTGTATTATAAACCATTATGTTGTAGATTACTGAACTATTTATTCTTCCTGACTGTATCATACTTTATATATGAAAATTTTCAATATTCTTGTGTTCAAATTCAAAATTATTTCTTTGTAACAAAATTGTTGGTTTAACTAATCAATATTTTATGTTATTTTTTTTTAAATATTCTAAGAAAAAATAGACTAAAGAATTAATTTCATAGTGCTTTTGCAGTTAACATCAACAAGAAAGTTTTCTTTAAAATTGAAGTTAAATTAAAGAAAAAAATTCGACAAATTTTATATATATAAACGTATAAACGTATATATATACATACTGATTCACATAATAATAATAATAAGTAATATATTTACCCTAATCACCAGTCTCTAGAGTTTATGCGCAATTGTATTTTTTCTTTCTGATAATTTATCAGGGATAAAACATGGCTTCAAAACCCTCAATGGGTAACATTTATAAACCATAAATAGGAAAATTCATTGCAACAAGATCATCAGTTTTTACAACTGCTTATAAAAACAGAACCACTAAACATTGATATTCTTAACGCAATAAAATTTTTAAAATAAATATTTACGTATCTTTTTGTTATATCATGATATTATAGTAAGTGTAAAGACGAGCATTAATGTTATAAAAACAATATGACTTTACAAATTTTTGTTCGAATATTATGAAATTATTCATTTCTATAGGGTCTATTAGGTTAACGTAAATTTAAAAATTATTAGACAAGATAATTATGTTAAAATATTATCTAGCGATTATATGGATATTTATTAAAACTTCAATTTGTGACAAATTGATATCACAAATATTTCTAGCAGCGAGAAAAGGAATTCTATGTATTTGATTTTTACATATAAAAAATTAAATCTAATATATAAATATAGCACTAAGGTTGCAAAAGTTATATTTTACATTCCAGTAAAAACTCAGTTGAAATTACAAAAATATTGTTGTATGTTTTTCTTAATAAATCCTACACTCTACATTAAGACATTATCAATAAAGAATATAAAACAAGTTTAATATGAAAATGACACATAGAAGTACAAAAAATTTATTAAACATTCACCTTTTAAAAATTATAACAGTTGTATTACATACAGTTCTTTCAAATTTAAATTCATTTGGCACTATAACAAAGCACGACTACCTACCTAATAAGATTCGCTAAAATATCTAAGATATATTATAATTACGATTTCACACACACATACACACATTTATATTGATATTATATAATTATTATATTTTCTAAGAATTAAAAATATTGTATAATGTATAGTCAATATTTAATTAAATTAAATATATGAAAAATCTATTCAACATAAAATAATTATATGTATAGACATTACATAATATATCGTAACATCATTTTGAAAACTTATACTGTCAGGTAAAGGGCACTAAAGAAATTTAGAACATTTGTTCATTACAATAAAGATTAACTCAAAATTAAGTAATATATAAAAATTATAATTTTTTTAAAAATAATATGCACTTACTATTGGATTATTATACATGTAAATACATATATTTGATATAAAATATGTGACAACGATACTAATATAAATATTACAATTTTATTATAATGGAAGTAAATAAATTTCATTTACAAGTATATGAAAACAAAATTATAAGTTAAAGAAGTATATGTGTATATAAAATTGTTATTATTATGTAACACTTAAACTAAAATATATACAATGTGACATATATATATATATATATATATAT
>JAITYT010001468.1:131284-143330 GCA_025433975.1 Liostenogaster flavolineata
ATATGTTTGCACACTACATTGCCTAAGTCTGTTAATATATTTCATTGACTTTTCTCATACAAGTTTAGACTTTACCAAGTAAATTAACATATGTTTTTTTTTTATAAGATCTTTTAACTGCAAATTTAATACAAACAAGTATAAGTATTGCAGCAGAAATAATATACAACACAACGCAAATACTTATATCAAATATAGTAAAATCCCACCCTAGTTTTCTAAGACTTATATATTTACTTGAAGCTAATCTTTCTTGTCTTATTTTTGACTTATTGCCATTATCATCATTATAATTGTCATTCGAGCCGTAATAATTTATTCCTGCATAACTGTATTTTTTCTTAAGATAGTGTAAGACTTCTATTTCATTCCAAGTGTCATTTTTATGTCTACATGTTGGACATTGTTTGTCAGATGGATATTGTATCTTTTTATGTTTAGGATCTTCTGTCTCATCGCCTGCTAATCTTGCATTAACTTCATTATGGGACTTCCATAACCACATAATGTTTTCATCTCCATTGTGTATTTGAAATATTTTATTTTTTCTTGCCATATCTATAAAATGTTTTGAACAATCGGCGCAACCAAAAAAATGTTTTATATAACTATGCATAGCTCGTAAAACCTCTATTGGATCATAATGAGGATTATTTTTACTTTCAATGGCAGAGTTAACGGTTAACATATGGAACATAGTCCACAATCCACATGGATATCCTCGAAGTGTTTCCTTTGATCCCTTACATGAGATCCATTGTAAGTGACCTGAATACACAGGAGATAATTCCTCCTCTGTTGATCTAACCAACTGTATAAATTCTTCTCCTGTTATTTTCTCTTTTTTATTAATTACATCGGAAATTGTATCTAAAAATACACTGCTATACAAAGGAAAATATTTAGCTAATATATTTATGTATAACTTTAATGCATTCATTTTCTCTCCTTCTATAACTTTAGTCATTGGAATCTCATGATTTATTGAATAATGTAGAGTATTTTCTAAGTCTATTTGAAATAAATAATCACCAAACATTTGGTCATTTTCTTGTTCTAAATTAAATGATTTCGTATTATTTACTGTACCCATATTTTCAAGTATTAAATCTTTAGAATGATCAGCATTATGTTGATCTCTAATATTTATTCCTTTAGAAATCATATATTCTGTAATTGTCCGACGGATACCTTCTCTTGTTGGTATTTTAATATTCAAGAATTTATGTGGCCCTTCCTGATTGAGTATAATAAAACTAGGAAATTTAGTAACTTTATTCATGATGCATGATAATGCATTATCAGAAGTGACTCTTCGTATTAGTAAATTTGGAATTTTGCGCATATCTAAGATGATTTCTGTTCCCAAATGTGAATTCACTTCTTCAAATATAAAAATGACGTATTTTACGTCTTTTGGAACAGCTTTCCATATGTCATATATTTCAACATTTCTATAAATATAAAAATTACATTTACTAGAATTAATTAATCATAGTAATAATGCAGAAATTAAATATGGAACCATCTATATAATTCATAGTAAAGTGAAAACTATAAAGAGCATAAAATTAGAGTTTAAAGTAGTAAAAGACCTCAGTAAAAAGTCAATCATTTTATAAATAATCTTTTGTTTACCTATATGGTGTAATATTAGGCCACGTTGAACCACGTCCTTCTTGTTGCTCTTTCTCGAGTCTCATAATTAAATTATGCTTAACAGCATCAACTGTCTCTCCTTTTTCAACTATAATACCCATAAATGAAGAATGTGCGTTAATAGGAAAATATTTAAGCATTGGGTAACGCATAATTTCATATTCACGACAGATTGGGTTATTGTCATCATCGGCACAATCTATAGCTGCCACAGTTACAATATCCTTCCAAGCTGCAATAATATGCATTATTACACAGACTAGTACGTATATATACACATACATATTTATATATTCAATTAATTCTGATAATTTTACAAATAATACAGTCAAGTTAATGTTTAAACTTACAAAATATAAATCTACTAAAATATTTTACTTTGTTAAATTACATATGTTTAAGAGAGTACTTACAATAAATATCATTCGCCAAAGCCTTCCATGTAGGTGCAAATCGATAACAAAATCCACACCAACTATTATAAAATTCAACCAACCAACCTTTCGAATCGCCAAAAACGCTTGTTTTAAAACTACTGGCATTTAAAATAACTACATTATCGCTAGAATTATACAATCCTTGTCCTGACATTAAACCTTGGTATTGCTCTTTTTGCATTGCAATAGCTATTACATTTTTATTTACTATTACTAGATCTAATAGTAATAATTTTATAAGGAAATAAATTCGTTGCATCTTTCTGTTTATTGTTTTCTAACCTTCAATTTCATGCTAATTTTTTATCACTTTGACCTGTGATAAATCTGTGACTCAATACAAAAATTATTACTAGAAACTTAAAAATGTTGTATTGTGCTAAACATTTGCTTTCCATTGATTAAATAAAACAAGCAAAATACAATTCGTAAAATGTTATTTTTCATTTCGATATAAAACAATTGATTACGACTTAATGAACAATACCAAATTAAAATCGATATTCACTAAACATACACAGTAAAAAGTTGCTTGTTTTATACATATATCTAGACAATCGAGGTTACTACCCGAAAAGTTCAATCACGTATCCCTACCAGTTTTCTTATTTGCAGACAGATAACAAGTATGTAGATTATATTCATAAACCTCTAAAAAATATGGAATGAAATTTAATTATTTATTTATGCATTAGATAAACAACTATATTTAAAAAATTAATTTCAGTAAATATATCATATTTTAGTGAATATATCACATTTTTATTTATTTAGAATTTATATGGCTTTTTTAATCTTCAAAACATGACCTCACAGCAGATTCTCGAATGAAGCAGGAACGAAAGCAGATCTAATCTTTGCATTGTAATAAGATACAAACTGAAAATAATTAATAACATCGGTATATGAAAGATTAGTTTGACAGATGAAAAAATCGATTTTTAATTTTTTTTTTAAATGTGCTATTATCAACGGTGTTCTAACAAAAATATGTCTATGTTATGTACTAATAAAAGAAATCCAACCAGTTCAAATAATGTTACTTCTTAACATAATAAAACAAGAAAATCGTTATATAGTTAAATATATATGTTAGATGTAGTGTTTTATTTTAAATTAACTTAAATGCCTACATGACCATCGTTCTTTTTACTGACATATGTATGTATATTAGCTACTGTACCTAATATATAAACATAATTCCCTACGTACATTTTCAGGTACTCTTCCAACACGTACTTTACCGAGCATTTTTATTCCAATGTGCGCTTATGGTTAAACGCTAAAACTAAGACTTTAAAAAGCCAGATAATTAAGTAAATTGGTATTAAGTATTTTCGTTAGAATATATGTTGGGAAAGAATCTATTTTTAATTATAAACTTTTAAACATTTATTTATTAAGTCCTTATTAATAGTACGTACTTGTTGCAGATTCATTATAGGCAGATACATTTATTTATAAACTCTGTTTTCGTAATACATAAAACTACTCAATTAACTGTAATCAAACAAATCTTTCTTTGTCGGAATGCGCACCAGATACGAATCCCAACAGTACTTATTACAAATATTTATTTAAAATATACATTTATACGTATGCGTTTTATTTCTTATAAAAATGCAAATTACATAATTAGAGATATGAGTAAATAATTAAAATTAATTATGTCGCAAAATGGTTTGTCATAATTTTTTGTTTCTATTCAATATTTATACAAAGTTTGAAATCTGTTATCTTATATCATAAATCATATGGAAACATTTTTAATTATGATAGAAATACTCTTATGTAAATAATAATCGTAAATTTTATTTCTTATTTAGTTCTAACAATAATAATTGTAGGAGCTGCATCCTTTTCATATACTGAATTTATACAAACAATTAGAGCTAAAGCTCTTAACAGATATTTATTGCATAAGCTTAATTATGTTTAAGAAATGGACACAGTTATATACTTATGACATAATTCTTGGACGTAATGTATCTTTTTACTAAATTACTTATATACATATCACATTTATACTAGGACTTGGGACCAGTAATTAAATTGTGTTTGTTATGTAAATGCACGATATCAATATGTTAAATTTGAATGTGCGTGTGTGTGCGCGCGTGCGCAAATATAGTTATAAGCATGCAAAAACTGAAACTGCGTCTTAATTTATAACCAAATCATACTTGATAATTGACCAAGTTACACGAAATCAGTATAATAAACAAGCAGTAATAAAATCGTACTATTTATAAATTATCTACCAAATTTAACAAATCTTATTCTTAATACATATAAAAATTAACTTAACAATATCATTAATTAATAACAAATTTGATCAAAATATACTAATTTGTTACGAAACAGACTATATCGTGCAATTTTGTAATAATATTGCATAATTATTATTACAGTATAATCTACATTAAAAGTAGATATTTTTAATTCCTTTATTTGCAAAAAAGAAGTTGAAGAAAAAAACCTTATTACTTATGTTTCTACATTATTCCTTTTCGAGTAACTTAGATAAATTTTAACATATAAACAATATTTTTAGTTGGAAAGTTATTTTTCAAATTTTATATAAAACTTAAATATAGCTATGATGCAGAAACATTGGCTCAGACTTATATTCAATAATTCTGCATCAAATATATTTTTCATATTAGCTTTAGCTTATTTAACTGTTTCTGTGATAGTTCAATTTTTAAAGCATCAATTTATTGGTATACTATTTGAAATAATTGGCCAGAATTCTTAAATGTCATTTTCAATTATTTCATTTCCAATTATTTGTTTAATATAATAAGTTAGTACAACTTTGATGAAACTATCATAGTTATGCATTTCATATTACAAATATATAATTAATACAACAAAAAGTACACTCAGTCAATAATTAACTGTAATGATGACAGTTCATAACTTTTAGATCAATATTCATTTACATATGTAAAAATAGAAATCGTACGAAGAGACGAATAATATTAATTTTTTTTCTATTATTTACTTCGAAATAATTATTTTGAATCTAAGAATCTTATATCTTTATTCATGATTTTATCGAAATAAAATTTTTTTTTAATTACTTATGCATATAAAAAAACAAATCTTTAAAATATTGCCACTAGTATACATTACATATTTCCATTAAAATTGATAAATCTGGGAGAAGGAAAATTAATTGTAAGTTATAAAGTAACAAATGTAAAAATATCATAGATTTTTTAAATAGTCATACATAGAATAAAAATGTATACCTTTTCTTTCTCTTTTCTTAAATTTTTCCTCATTAATAGATTTGTTACAAAAATACTGATATTACTTAAAATCTGTGAAATGAAAATTATCTATACTATTGCCATCGCTGTTATCTTGAATAATTGTACACCTTGCTAGAGAATCCATTTTATCTTCTTCTCCAAATATGGAACCATCATCTGATACATCAAGATCATTGACTATTATTTTATTATTCTTTTTTTTATCTCGTACTTTTTTGTGTGACTTCTTAATTGACGTGGCTTGCAATAGTCTAATATAATTCTTTACTTGTAAACAATTAGGTGGAGTCTTATTTAGTAACTTGATATCATTATTTTGCATATTATTTGTATTTTCAATATCAGTGTTATTTTGGCTTGTTGAAGGTTGTGGATTATCATAATTAATATCTGAAAAATTATGTGTACTATCACTATTTATAGAATTGTTATTGTTCTTAGAACTCAAATTGTTTATATTTAATGTAGAATGAACCGTCGATATTTGACAATTATTTTCTAAGAGTTCATTCTCATTCATATTTGTATAAAAGTTTTCTTGTTCTAAAATTAAACTCCGTTGGACACCATTTCCACGTTTATCTTTCTTATGAGATTTTTTGATAGAATTAAGATTAGAAAGTAATTCTGCGGTTGACATATTTTTAGGCGTTGATCTGCCATTTTCTTCCGAGTGTGATTGAGAATTTGTATCTGAATTACAATTTTCATTATCTAAAATTCTAGTATGCGTGTCGTTATCTTTTTCAAGCATCATGCATTCATTATCAGTTGATGTTGAATCATCATAGCATCTAAGAATTGGCGTTTGACCTCTATAAATATCTGTATCTATTACGTCTTCTTCCAATGAATCATCTTTTTCTGACGATATATTAGAAACAGAATCTTTCTTTGAATAACTTTTCATCAATGGTTTTCTTTTCTTTATGGGTGTAAAGATTTTAAATGTTTCTGTATTTTCAGGCTCATTTAATTCTGTTTGGGAATTATATTGGATTTTTAAATTATCACGTGACAGATCAGGATATATTTTCCTTTTACTAAGAGGTAATTTACTATGAGATATTACTTTTTCGTTACATAAACTAGAAATTCTATTATTATACTCAGAAAATGTTGATAAAAATTGATTATCATCTTGCTCTTTTAAATCATTAATACTTGCATTAATACTTAGATCATTTCGTGATGTTACATTTTTGGATTCATCATTGCTGAAGTCTTCTTGGTTTTCTAACTCTTGTTGTACATCAATTGAAACATCTCTACGAAGATATTTTTGACGTCTAATAGATTCTGAAACTATTTTATTATGTTTATCTTTTTTATGAGACTTCTTAATAGAACTAAATTGTGACAATAATAATCTGCTGGAATTGACATTTTCAGGTGTGCATGCACGATCATTATTTTTGTTGTCGGAAGAAGTATTTTTAATGGAAAGATTGCAATCAGAATTATTATCTGGTATTTCTTTTTCTGTATTACAATCTATAATTTCTAATTTTTCTTCCTTAGCTTTATAATAAATGTTTTTAGATAGCAAAAGCTTTTTTTTATTTGCATCTTTCATCTTTTTATGTGATTTTTTAATTGATTCTGTTTCTATATATTGTAAAAAATTAATGTGATTTTCTGGCGTGGCTGCTCTCTGAGAATGTTCAGAATTTATTTCATTTGCTTGAGGTGTTCCTTGTTCATTTTGGAGATTTGCATCAGTAACACATACAGTTGGTAAATTATTTTGAAAATCTACACTAGAATCTTCCTTTTTCCAAGATGTTTGAATATTTGATGAACTTGCTGATTTGTTCAACTCGTGCTCCTTCGTTTTCTCATCCATGCTTTCTTCACTGAAATTATTTGCATTCTTACTAATATTCATACTATCTTGTATTTCGCAATGATCATCTTCTTTTTCCGACATTACATTACTTTCCATTTTATCAATACCAATACTTTGTTCTATTTGCGAGATATTTTCATTTTCGTTATTTCTTTGTTCAATTTCATAGTCAAAAATAGATCCAGCATTAGAACATTTATCTTCAAAAGAGCATTCTTTACTTTTATCTACTTCGTGAAACTGTTCAATGGAATCTATCGTAGTATCGTAGTTGAAGTTCATATGTTCTTTTTTCATTAAAAAGCTTGATGATTCTTTATCTTCTTGTAACAAGTCAAGTTTTTTATTCGTAGAAGTATTTACTTTTTCTGTTAATATTTCAGACTTGTCTACATCAAACTTATCCATATGGCGTGATGATCTTTCCTAATATACAATAAATTTATTATAAATAATATATCCAGAATAATATACATTAAATTGACTTATTTATTTAAAAATAAATTTTGATTGAATTTATCAGTCATGAATTTACTTTAATTTTTAATTAATAGGACTAATCCTATTACTACTATTATTTATACAGATATTAAACATGCATATATATATATAAACTATAAGCAGAATTTGTACTATATATAAATAATGTTTACCTTCTTATGGCTCTTTTTTATATCACTCATACTTTCAGGAATTATATGAACTGTATTTTCAGGTGTATGTGGTCTATCACTTTCATCATGAAAATCCGAGAACAAATTTCTAGGAGCACATAGAGAAGCTAAATTACTTAATTTCTGTTTACTTCTATTAAACGAATCACTACTTTGTACAATACTATCAATCTTTTCTTTAAGATTACTTCGTAGTAATGGAGAAACAATATATCTTTCAGATGATGTAGCTTTTACATTAGGTGTAATATACCTCAATACATTTTTAGCTTTTCTACATTGTTGAGAAGGTGTTTGATTTTGATTCTCATCTGTAGAATCAGGTGATGTAAGTAATATACTGCTTGTACTGGAATCACTAGGACTTGTATCAAAGTTTAAAGTTTTATTGATTATAGGTGATGACGTAGATAAAAATAAGTTTCTTGTATTCCTTGGACTTTTTATAGGAGAAAACTTTTTTGGACTTGGACTTAAGTTAAAATTTAAAGTCTTTTTTATCTTTCTCCTTTGGCTGTACAATGGACTGTGATTAAAGTTTAACGCTCTCATTATTTTTGCTGACCTTGTGAGCTGTTTATCACTTTCAAAAGAGCTACTATCTGAACTCGAGTTAGGAGATTTGAACAAATTATTATTTTTAACATTTCCAATATCAAAATTTAATGATCTATTTATTCTGTATCGAAAAAAACTTTTACTTCTACCTGGTACAGATTTACTTAATAAAACAGGTGAAGCATATTGTCGTTTTAAAAAGTAATTAGTGTCACATGGTGATGTTACATTTACAACAAAATCTTGTTGCGTCTCTCCTTTAGATGAGTCATATTCCTTCTCACAATTACTTTCAGTTGGTTTTGCATCCATTATTTGATTCGGAAACATAATTGTGTTTTTTTAATTAACAGTAAAATAAAACACGTTTATATATGTAGGCATATATGATTATAAGTACACATTTAAGTGTATAGATATGCAGGAATGTATATTTTTATGTTTTTATCCAAAATTATATTGGAATAACATAATTAACTGTATGTTAATATAATTATGTTATAAATAATAAACAATTCAGTTCAATAAAACAATATTTCTTTGTTAGACCCAAATTTCTTCTCTATTCCAATTTATACCTGCAAGAAAAACATGTATTTGAACAACTTAGAAATATTTATATGGGATAAGATTACAAAATAGTATTAAAAGCATCTGTTTTTTATTAAAATAGTAATAAAATTATAAGTTTCGAATATATAATTTTAATATCAATTTATCGTTTAGTATAAAAAGATAATATTAACTATAATTCCATAAATATTGAATTATATAGCTATTGATGCATATTCAAGTAACATTCGTAGTCATAAAATCTGATTGTTACATTGATTTATATATTAAAATATATTTTAAATATAGATTGAGCAAAAATATTCTTCAAAATTTTTATTAAAATTTAAGCAAAACTTACTGGTTTGTATTTTGATAAATCATACTACAATATCTACATTAAAATGAAAGAACTTTAATTTAACAAAATCTTAATGTAATAAAATGAAACATAATGAGAATCAAACCTAACAATTAATTTAAAAGTAATTAACGAAAAACACGTATATACTAAAAAGTATCAGACCACAAACAAATTAATTATAAACAGCAGAATTAAATGACAATACATAAACTTACATATACGTAAATAATTGATAATTTTACTGAAATATTATTAATGCATAGGCTAATATTTATAATACTTATCCGACAAACGATTATACACTTTCATAACACGATATGCAAGTTATAGACAGTAAGCAGTTATGTGCAAAAACAATAATAAAAAAATGACAAGAATAAAGGTAGCAAAAGATCAAAATCTCATGTACAAATTGTGCAGAGTTCGGTAGATTATCAATATCCATTACTCTCATTTTACATTTAGACGTATTACAAAATGAAATGAAAGTAAAAGACTTAAAACTAACTAAACTTAAAAAACTATAAGGTTTTACTTTACCATTTATCTTCTTTCAATAGTAGAACTTCTTTTCGAATACTTAAAACAATAATTTTTCTACAGCTCACGTTGCATTCTTTTGTGAATTTACGACACGTCGTTTGCAATCGTTCGTAGTTCTATGGCGTGGGGTATAGATGGCAGTTAATGTAATTAACCTAGATTATTTGAAACATATAAAATATTATTTATATTCTATGTATTATAACTAATAAAAGTCTCATACATACAGAATATTTATTACATTCAATATTTGAGCGTAGACAAGTGTATAAGTAAATTTGTTACAGTAATCGATGCATATCGAAAACATAATAATGTAGCTCCCCACAGGACGTAGCATATTAGACCCTAGGAGATGATGGTCGCGCCACCGGAAAACCATACGGTCAAGCTGTAAGCGAAACAGAGCCATTCTAGAGGCTTCATACTCCTAGGCTTCAGAGAGCACCGGGGAAAAAGAGATCCCGCCATCATTTCTGCCATCTCAACCGCGCGAAACATTAATACTGTATTTGGCTCTAGTGTTCAGACAGTATCAAATTGGTTTGCCAAATTTCGTACAGGTAACTATGACCTCACAAATGAGCCACGCGATTGTCCAGAATCAAAAATTAATAATGACGAACTAAAGTCACCATTAAGTCTGACCCATCTCACCCATGAATTATCGTTAAAGTTTGGCGTAACAAAGGATATTAACCAATTAGCTGTCACGATTTCCATTTGGGGATTTTGGAATTTTACGTACATCACTTAGCGCAAAAAATGTGCATATATAACTTATCCGGTCAAAAATTTCAAAAAAAGAATTTGGCAGTTAATGGATTAACTCATTGAGCTCAAACCGATAATGTGAAAAAGTTGGATAAGTGGGTTCCACGTGAACTGAATAAAAAATAGAAATTAAAAGCGTTTGGAAGATTGCTATAATGTTGCTTTCTCGTCCCAAATTTGACCCATTTTTGAATCAAATCGTCACTTTTCTGTTCGAAACACAACACGTTTCAACATGTCTTCATAAATTGATCAAAAACGTCTGATACATATACATGACGGCTGGTAGCGAACTGATTAAAATATCATTTACAATTTTAATTTTATATACATTAATACTTTACTATGCTTTTTTCATTATAAACCTTACAAATTTTAATTGATAATTAAGTACATATAAGTATAATAATAGATAGAATAACATTTTTGTAGATCATATAGATTACATTTATCGACAAAATTATATCACACATATTATAATCAATTAATATATTTAATAATACAGTTTTCATTCACTTATTACATATGAGTCATTATAAAAACAAAATAATTTTTTAGTTACAAATATAAATCACGACACATAAATATTAATTTAGTAATTTAATAGCAAAAGTTAAATAACAATACTAAGCTTATGATAATCAAATTAAATTAATTATAACACTCGTCTATAAAAATTTTGTATGTAAAACTGATAAGATATAAATCAATCTTCATCATCTTTTATATCTTCTTTTTGATTTATTTTATTATTAATATTTAGATCTAATTTTTCTATGGATTCTTTGATTGGCTCAAATTCGTCAGATAGAATTAAATCATCATTAACTTGATTTGGCTTCTCTGAAAATATTTCATCACTATTTCTTTCGGTAGAAGTTATTTTCATATCTGTAATTGTTTGTTGCTTCTTACATTCAAATATCTTACTAGGTGAATGTAATGTAAGTTTTAAATTATCATTTTCAGTTGTTGTAATGCTTGTTAAAGTGTTGTTGTGAAAAACCTATAATAGCAATGACGCATATAAATAAGTAGTTATTATACAAGAATATAATTATTAAAAAATTGTATAATACTTCACGGATCTTCTCAACTGATTCTCTTTGACTATCTTGTACTAAATTATTCTTTTCTGGTTTTTGAACAGAGAATCCAATTGGACCAATTGATAATTTAAAGCAGACTCCAATTATATATAGTACCATTAGTAGAATAAATATTGGCAAAGTAATATACATTAGCAACTGGACAGAACCTTGCATCCAATAAAGATGAGCTAAAAGATAATGTAATTAAACTTTATCATATACAAAGTGTGCGTGTGTATATATATGTATATATATATATATATA
>JAITYT010001468.1:166052-180186 GCA_025433975.1 Liostenogaster flavolineata
TGATCATGGATCTGTGTAGGTCGATGCACGAGATCGTTCTTTTATGCGTAGCGAGAGTAGGAGAATAAGATCGACGCGGTGATTCATCGAAAATGTCTCGCCTTACAATTTTTTTCGGATGACCTAATTTCGCCGATAAATAATCGCGAATCAATGAATTTTATCAATCACCTTGAAAAAGAGAAAACGCGTAGGTAGTCTACTGTCTTCGACGATGAGGGATAGAGATCATGATTCGAAACAGTATCGAAAAGTTAAGGCCGTAGCTCTCATCGAAAATCATTATCAGTCTCGAAGCGAGGCGATTTTTTAAAGCATCCGATAATTTCATAAAAAATCGCACAGAAAAGGAAAATAAGTTAATCTTTTAATTTAAACTTTGTTACAACAAGATCAGTAATTATCGTGGATTCGTTTAGGATATTATAAAATATAGTTTCGTTTTAATTGACGAAATACACTGCTTCCAAACGCACACGTTGCATCGCGTATCGCGTTCATTCTGCATCGTTGTTAATTCGCTCTTAAATATGTAATATCGTCGCAAAAATCGTATGCGTTGTTTTATCCGAGAGCGAGCGATTATTCGCTCTGTGATCGATCGACTGTTTTCACTTGAAAGCAACCTGCGCATTCATTCGACGCTTCTTATTTATCGACAATCCGTTCGTTTTGTTAAAACTCCCTTTCTCGTGATATCTCGCAATTGCGACGGTTAATCGCGTCGAGATGCAAGAACGAATCGTAATTAACACGTTCGTCGATAGGCGTGTCTCGCACGAACGTATCCCCTTATCGTTTTATTATCGATGCTGATCGTTACTCTCTTACCTCGTATCGAGTCTTTTTCACTCGTTGTGGAAAATTTGTTACCCACAGCGAAAGATCGCGCTGATACGTTACAATCGAAGGTATAAAAGCTTATTTCTTGTTTTACGTCATGCATTATGACATCACTTATCGAAGTAGTTCGACACTGAAAAAAGTGGAAACAACCATAGGCTGAGAACAATCGACGTGTACGCGAATTAGAGTCGAGTGTGTAAAAATTAATGTATAAAAAGCGATTAAGTTTACGCGTTAAGGTGAAAATCGATCGATAGTCGCGTATTAAAATGTACGACGTACACGAAGATGCACGCGACGATACGTTTGATCAAAAATGGTGAAAAGTTAATTTATTATTTTATCGTCGAGCCTTTATGCAGCGCGCGTTATCTATGCGGCCATTCCGCGTTATACTTTACGAACGGTCGATAGTACACAGATCGGTGCACGATAAACGCGTTTTGATATCGCGAATAAGCGTATCCAAGTCGTTCAGATCGTTCGAAAATTTTTGGACAGCCGGACACCGATGACCGACCATAGAAGCGAACCGATCGTAAATTAGCGCAGCTAAGGCGCACAGATGCCTGCGAGATAACCTTGCCGTTTTTTTTCTATCGCGATCTTTCTCACGAACGATAGGGAAAGGAACGAGGAAGGGGGAGGAGAGCTATGGGAATGCTCCTTACGTTCACGCGCGTAGAAATAAGTCGTTCATCCTCGAAATCTCCCAGTCTTCTCGTTTCGACGTGGTAACGCAACGGCCTTAAGGTGGTAAAAGTAGCGCGTGCGATCAAGTTTATCGACGCTATCTTCGGTCGTTACGGTGTACTCGTAGGATACCGTTGAAGTTGCGTAACGCATTGTGACGCGATTGTGAGAGTGACGTCCGCATACATTACGCGTTTTGACTTTGACCTCGTTTCTCGTTCTTTTTTTTAACCGTCGCGCGTTCTAGAAACGACAACGACATGATTCGATCCGCCCGCCTTCCGCGACGAAATCGGTAAGATCGAACGACGCTTTGCGGCTACTTTTCCTTTCCTTCGTGAAATTTTCGCGCTCTTTTACGCGATCGGAACGCTCGCTAGTCGAAATCGATCTTTCGAACGCGTTCGACGGAGGTACACGTGCAATTATTACTTTAGTTATTTAAGACAACGTTCTTGCCCATTGAGCGTTTATCCTCCTGGTGGTCACAGGGACTTGATTATTATTTTAAAATATTTATTTACGTTATGACTATTTACAGGGCTTGCGCGAGGTGGTGTATATCTCGAACGGTATCCCAGCAACGTAGTAAAAGAAGGGCTAGTCTATTATTTGATACGCAAATTTTGCAAAAAGTGTTGCAAGCTTCGGAACACAAAGTGCAAAAAATCGGACCAAAATGGTCACTGCATACTGCCAAGATTGCATCGACGAGCCACACTTATGTTTAAAATACTTAATTCATTTTTTATTTTTGATCTAATAAAAATGCTTAATCGTTGAGTAGTGCAGCTCTTATCGCAATGCATTCTCTAATTGCCGATGATGTTGAAAGTGCATTAATTGTCAAGTTTCATTCAACGTTTGCAATTATAAATAGTTGATGCAAACCGGTCACTGATTACCACAATGGCATTCAACGTGTTAACGGCGGAGACTCGAACTCTCACGGCCACGTCACTGGTAAAAGCCTAAGCGCTGCTAGCCCAAGTCGTCGTGCCAACTCCAACACCACTGTCGCAGTACGACAATCGATCTCTCGTGGGAGAGCACCGTAGTTATGCCGTCCACATTTTCAAGCCTGTTTGGCCTCCTCGCTTCGTGTGATTGCACGTTAACCTCGCGTCCGTTGCGACTTAGTTTAGGGTGCGCTGCGTTGGGATCGAAGCAACGAGAACCAAGAGAAAGCAACGACGGCTGAGACAAAACGACCGTGCGATTCCTTCGTCACGAGGAGACAACGAACGACGAATGATGAGATTATCCTCCAAGCGATTCGATTCCCCACCGACAATCGTAAAGTTTCGTGAGAACGCTAGGATTCGTAGGGACCTCCGCTCCTTCCGAAGGATCACGTCGATCGTCCGGTCGAAGGATTGCTCTTTCGTTTCTTTCGATCATGGACTTAACTTCCGTTATTTTATTATCCACCGATCCAATTCGATTGTTTAGGCTCCGATTTAAACGCGAAACGTTGCAACATTCTCAGCTAAAATCTTGACTCTTTGGAAAAGTACGGATCTCGTTGAATCGCGAACGACCTTGTCGAAGAGAAGATAAACTTCGTTCTCGAGTTAACACATTAAGGACCGCTCATGAGAGTCTGTTAACGGATGGATCACGAAATAACCCGTGTTTTCTACACGCTGTCTTTAGATGTCACCTACTTTGTTACATTGTATCTACTTTGTGTTTCATGAAAAATATTTCACACAGTATCGTACTTTAAAAAAGTACTAAAAACTTCGGTGAAATTTATTTCCGAATAAAATTTTATAATAATTATTATAAGACGATCTTTTTTAATAATACTTTCCAATAAATTCGTCCATATTTGGGATCACGGAAGCGTATGCGACGAACGTGTTAAAGCGAACGTCGATGTAGGAATTTCATCGTTAATCCTATGGCGAGCTCGAGGATCGGGTCTTGAAACTCTTCGTAAGTGATTCATCGTCGCGCACGCAACGTCGGAGATGCGCGATATTTTTAATCGTTGCTCGGAGGCACGTTTCCTTTCGTTATTGCGTCCATTTCTTTCTCCCTTTCTCTCTAATTCCTTCCTTTTCCTTCTGCTCGTCCCTTTTTTTTCTCCCTCGTTTCCTCCGAGCTCCCCTCCTTATTTCGCGGAATAATTTGTATTCTTCGAGTCGCGTGTTAGGCGTCGCAGCGAAGCTTTAAATAGATTCGGATCTACAGAATCGGTCTTAAATCTTGATCCGCTCGCGTGCGTAAACGCGAGAAACGCCTAGAGGCGTTCGTTCTCGGCGATGTCGCGCGCTTAAGGAGCCGAAATCTCACACCTACTCGTAACGACGCTGATCGTTGCGCGGTAAGACTCTTTTTTTTGGGAACGATTCTTTCGATCAGTGCACGACTCTCGACAAAAACACGGCAAGCTATACGTGTACGTATGCATTGGGTTGTCCGGAAAGTTCGTGCTTTTTATAATTATTTATTTTATATATAGTAAAATGTATAATAAAAAATATAATATAAACAATAAAATAATAAATAAATATTAAAAAAACCGAAAATTGGCCCGAACTTTCCGGACAACCCAATATATAATATAAAGAAAGTAGATTTTCTTTAGGTTAGAAATTGATCGCGCTTCTCGTAATTCGCGCGCCGCTTATCGTAACGACCGATAAGGAGACTAAGGTATAAAAGAAGAGAGTCAAGGAAAGAGATCGTTAAACGGGAAAGTTCATAGTACGAAGATAGATTAAAAATAGGAAGAGAGATTATTAAGTATACGAATTTATAGTTAGAGATAAGTGTGAACATTAATTGTCGTTTCTTTTTTTCACAGGTAAGAGTGTAGATAGCAAAGTAATTGTAATCGTAAATAGTAAATAATTAGTGTCAAATAAAGGAAAATTCTCCGCTTTTGTTCACAGAGCAACGAAATAGTGTTCGCTTTATCATCCTTAATAAAGAATAGTCTTACATGTATATCTTGCAGCACGTGCAATTGCAGTTTACCTTCGGTTGAATTCGTACGTCGGTATCAAAGTCGAATCTCGTGTCTCCTTTTAATCGGTCGGTCGTTCCAACGTATTCCACACCGATTTACTGTTTTTTTTTCCTTGATATAGTCAGACAAGAGAAAGTTCATGTACGGTCGCGCTTCTTCCTGGATTTTTTGCGACGTCGATGCCTCTTTAGTTTTCGTTTTATTCGCGTACGAGCGCCTTTAATTGTGCGTATTTTTAAATCCGCTTCTTAACTCGAAACGATAAATTTTTCCTTCGTACGCGTCGCAGCGCCCGCCTTCTTGTTTATTATAAGATTCCTCGGAAGCTCGTACCTGACCCTACGTTCTCTCGCGAGTTCAGTGACGCACGTTTCGCGCGTGAGTCGTACGCGAGACGGCGACGTCCGTACCGGTCGACCCAGAAAAAGAAAAACGGAAAGAAAACAAAAACGTAACGTCGTAAAAAAGTTGCGACGTCGACGACAAAGAAGAAGCCGCCGTTCTTCCTAAAAATCACGCAAGGAGAAAGTATCGACGTTCGATCGATTTTTTACCGCGCGAGAAGCTGCATCTTATCGTTCCTTCTTTGTTCGAAACGTTTATTACTCGAAAATTAATTCCGATTTGGTAAATCTACTAGAATCGTGGCTTAATCGTTCAACGCGTTCACGCCGGCGCTATAATTCATATTTCTCTCTCATGGGCGGCTACTCCAAGAGCGCTTTGCTTTGTCGGGCGATGCCGAACTAAAGTGAAAAATGTCCATTATTTTAATTTTCAACTCTGATATACGGAAATTTGTTCTAGTTACTGAACTAGTTAGAACTAAATTCTTGGCGGTCGCATTCAAGTGCGAGCCACCGGTGGTGCACGCCGCCTGACGAGAGACCGCCACGATTTTCCTCGATTTTCACCGTCCAATCACGAAACGAACTTAACGCGAGTCTTTCAATCTGTTTTCGACACTGTCCAGGTATAAACGTTGAATTTTCTGGTCGGAATTCTGACGACGTTTGCACACGAAACCCGACTTCGAGAAGGAGCGGAATTCGAACTATCTCTTCGATTCTGAATCATCCCGAGAGAATCTGGATGACGAATCGCGTTAGTATAATTCCTGCACCTGCATTCTTTTCCCCCGTGATTTTCGATTGCACGATTCTGACGTCATTGGATTTGAAACTACTGTCTAGGATATCATTGGTCGTTGTTGGCGTTATTGGTGGTCGTCAGTCGTAGCGCGCGTTTATACGTCTCGTTACCTTGTACCCCTCACAAGCAGGAATCGGAACAGGATCGGCTTGTTGAGCAGAGTGGGAGGAAGGAACGATATTGTCGAGGCGTAACAGATCAGAGTGAAAGTCGAGGCACGATTCTCCGTACGACGGGGGGGATCCGTCTCTCTTTCCGCGTCTGTCCGTCTATCTATCCGTTACTCTCTCACTCTCTCGTCGCTTCGTTGGATCGAGGTGCTAGGAGAAGTAAAGATGGCAACTTGCGACTCGAAATAAGGATTCGAAATAGTAATCGTCCTCGTACATATGCCTCTCTATCTTTTTCTCTCTCCATTTGCGTAACCTACGATGCCTACGAGCGCTTCTCCTTTTTTTCCAGTTCCTTTTTTTCCCCCGTTCGTTCCTGTCGAGACGTTGAAAAATGACCTTGCTTAAAAGGCAAGGCGCGAGGCAACTCCTCTGCAACATTTTGCAAAGAAGTTGCGAACGGATCACGAGGATACGTCATCGAAAAGAAGATTAAAAGCTAGTCCTTGAGAAAGAGCAGCGTTTTAACCGCTTGTCACTGTTACTCGTGACGAATCTGACGCAACGTCTGCTATCTCATTTTCATCGTGAAATGGGTCATCGTCTGGGTGGCTTCGAGTATCGGAAGTCACCGTAGAAGGGATCGTTTAATTATCTATCCTTTGATAAATTTAAATTCATAGCTCGTCGTCCGGTAGACGTAATGTAATTGGGTTCGGTTAAGTTCCTCGACAGACTCTCTGCTGAATTTCTAGCGTGATTCGTCTATTTGTTGTTTTTCAATTTTTTTTTGTCTACCGTCTGGAGAATCGATTTCACTCGCGATTTCGACGACGCTCGTCCGTTCGTTCGGTGTCTCTCGTAGATACGTCAGTCGGTGGTGACGTCCCATCGAGCGCTCACTTCCGATTAACTGGTCAACCACTCCACACGGTACTTATACACTTGGGTTCGAGGCGAACAAGGGTGCTCGCTTGCGCTGTTTCGACGTCTATTTTTATCGCGAGTTCACAGAGGGTCCGATGCGCGTACCCTTCTTCCTCCGCTTGCTCGTTCGAGAGAGAGAGCTGGAGTCAAGAGAATCAGCTTCTTCGATTTTACGGATAAACATCAAAGCGATTGTCAGTGCCGTGACGTTGTTTTCTGTAGATCCGTTGAAGCGATCGCTCGCGTTACCGAGAGAATCGAGCAACCATTCGACACGTTCGAACACATCCAAGAAGAATGTCAATGTATCGACATGCGAATACTTTGCAACGCTTAGTTACGTTACCTTGATTTTAATACGTTCGCGGACTTCTAACTGCATACGTAATATTTTCGCTTTGCATATACAGTTAACGCTAAACGTACCGGCATTTTCGTATACCTAATCGACGTACGTTGATTCTTAGAAGGAAATTGTTAATTTATCGAAGGAAATAATGTACGACGTATACCGATAAAACAGTCAAACGCATGCTTCCAGTTTTATAAGCGATATAAACATTAAAGTAGATTTTGAAATGGGTCATTTGACCCCGCTTGGTACGTTTAGTGTTAATTATTTTTCTTCGATTTTCATAGTTATGTTTATAAATTTCTCGTCATGCTCTTAGTGTCTTCGCTAAAATGTAGCTATTAACTAGCTCGTTTGTCACCGAAGAGTCGTCGAAAATTATTATGATAAACTTTGGGCTTTTTCTTTTTTGATCGTTTCGTGCAACCAGATCGATTCAACTTGGAGAGACGCGATACGAGTTCGAGTTACATAAAAATTCCTTTTCTCTCACTCTCGTATTCACGACGCGACGAGATTCACCTCGCGGATGTATTCTCAGGACTTGCCCTCGCTTTACCTCTGGAATCACGTCGCTAAACGACGGAATTCTCGGCTCGATTTCGGTACGACGAGTAAGAACGCAAATAGCATAGACACGCGTGCCGTTGTACGGCGATCCCGCGGTTCGAAGCGCGCATCCGAATCCGTAAGTCGTTTTCGACCGTATCAAGAAAAAGGGAGAGAAACCAAGAGAGGAAGCAAAAATGCGAAGACGAGAAAAACGACGTCTCCCTTTCGTCTCCCCGCCTCTTCCAAGGTTTCGTCATTCTCAAGGAACGTTCACGCTCGAGTTGAACTTGAATCTGCAGATCGAATCGTACGAAGAAATAATTCTGCAAAGGAGAAACGCGTAAACTCGAGCGATTGTTCGAGAAGGTCGCCAAACGCCTCTTTGTTTCGAAATTACATCGGTGGGACGTCGCGCGTACTGCCAATCGCTTAATCGCTGAATCAGAAATCGCGCGACAGTTGGCGGAATCGATGACTCACCGTGACAAACATCTCGATTCGACGACCTCCGCCATGGGGGACGATACCGAATTCGCGAGACGAGCGGGGCGCGTAGGTCGCACCGGAAGGCCGTACGGACCACGCGTGCCACCGCTCCAGATACTTCGAGATCAACTTCGCTTTTGTTAGGACGGGTTCCGCGCGCCAAAGACACCGCCGACTCGTCGCGATCTCGTCTTCGGTAACGTCGCTTCTCGGCCTGGAAATTTCCGTAAACCGCGGACAAACTCATGTCGTGTGACGCGGCCGAAGACAAAGAGACGCCAAGTGGACCACGCTCTTCGGCTACGTCGATGAACGTAGTATAGTAGTCCGTGCTATTTAACTCTTTGGGGCACGGTGGCATTAAAAGTGTCCCACCTTTTTCATGTATTGTACGGCTTCGAGCAATGTTACAAATGTATTCACTTGTGTTGGCAACTTTCGACACGCCATTACCGGTTCACCAATCGTACCTTTATTAATAAAAATAGACCAATTTTGTTTCGTTCAAAACCCGATAAAATTCCTCTGCAACACGGGTCTATTTTTTATCCGAGATCCTGTGCCGCAGAGTTAATCGTCTATCGAAGCGCGTTACGCGCCATTTTCCTTATCGAGCGAGACAAAATGGTGGTTGATCCTGGACGTTTCTTCCGAGAGATCAATGGAATTGGTGCGGATTCTCCTTCTTTCTTCGCTTCGAGGCTAGTCGCATGGCCCGACGACGATTACGCTTAGCGAAGCGAGGGGAGGAGCGATTCGTCTTTCTCGATGAAGAAAAGTCGTATGGGTCGTTGCAGGCGCTGCACGGCGAAACAATGGCTGGTATTCGGAGCGTGCATTTATTTAAATCACGGAGAGCAGCAAGTGTTGTTCCTTACGAACGGACTGCGCAGCGAGGAGGTTAAATATATCTGGCCTGGTCTAACCGTTCTCTCTATCCTCGTTCCTTTCGAACGGCGCCGTTTGCCTCGTGCTTGCTTCCTTTCCTGTTCCAACGTCGACATCGGCGACGAAGAGATTCGAAGCCCATCTTGACGCTTTCGTGTGTCGCTATCGTCGCTAACTTTTCTGGGTCCTTTCGTTACGATTCGTTTGAAGGCTAAATACATTCACTGCCAACTGCTATGACATATTTCGTAGTTTAGCTACAAGTTGCAATTGGTCACGGAATAAGTTTATAACCGTTCGAGTTGGGAATCATTAGAAAGATGAAGGAATTTCTTTATTTAAAAAAACAACAAATTTAATATTACTTTTTGTTATTACAGTGACGAAAGGTACGAGATATTTATTTTTTTTAAATACCATTTTAGTACTATATCTGTAACTAAATTTATATATCTTTAGATTTTGTAAAATTCCGTGTTTTTTTTTTAAATATTTAATAATTTCCGCGCGTTTCAACCAACGTCAATCGAATTGTAGAGTCAGAACTGAAGTCTGGCGCTCGGCATCGCGGGCAGTTGGAAATTTGTTGTTCATCGAATCGTCCCGATGGATTTCATCGAGTTGGAGAAAATCGCGGTAACGTTCGAGTGGGAGATCTCACGAGTATCTCGAACAGTTTCACGGTTTTTCCGCGCGAAATCGCGACCATCTCCGGATTAAGAAAAATAAAAGAAATCTCGCGTCGCGTGAGGGAACAGCTTCCAAGAATCATCGGCGCTTTATGGAAATACGCGAGGCTCGTATCGAATATTTTCTCGAGCGTGCCAAGAGCGAAAGGGGGAAACGAACGCGGGCGCTGGATGCTGCTACTGGTTCGCTGCTTTCTTTGTTATTGCGCGCAGTTGGCGCAAACATCGCGCAACGCGAGAAAGATCGAGAGACGCGGATTCTTTCGGAAGGCTTCCCTCGTGGCGCGTCTCGAAAGTGATTACGCGAGCATCTCTCCGCCGATATAAAATGAATTACAGAGCGAGAGCTACGGCGAATCAGAGGCGTAATGGCCGTTGAATTGCACTCGCCCCCGATGGGTACGCGAGACTCCATCCGGATGTTCGCTCATTTCGTTTATACGATAAATTCCGTGTTGCCGCTGGGCAATAAAGTAAAATGCCGTAAATACGGAACTATAAAACTGGAGGATCGCATTTTCGAAGAACATCGATGTCGATTTAAAGGGGATCTCGATGCCCCTCGTCTTTACCACGACGAACGAGCGGTGCGATTTATCGCGGGTCGCGAATGCCATTCATTGGATAGCTCTCGATCGTTTCGACTTTTTAACGCGCGACGTTAAAAAGGAGAAAGACAGTGGTGCGAATAAAACGAGGAAAAGACTAGCCGGTGAGAAGGAAAGGAGCGCGTGGAAAGCAAACAAGTGGGAAGTGCGGACTCCGGTAGGTGTTCGCGCGTTGTGGGATGAAGGCGAAAAAAAAAGAAGTCGTACACGAAAGTGCAAGTCGTTTGCGTAACGCGGAGCTAAGTTAAGGCAGCGTTCACACTTGGAACGGGGACAATGCTTCTCGAAGTTCGTTTCGTCGTGAAATTGATCGCCATGCGACGCGGTCGGCCTCGTAAAGTTAAGGAAAAAGCGAGAAGCGAATTAATTATTGCAACCGATGGTATTTCTCTACGGTGAAACGAGAATCAATTAAGATCGTTGTTGCTTTTTGAAGAACATCCTTTGCTCTGCCAATGACGAGAGAGTTTATAAAGACTTACTCGAAGGATTCCAAGCGATTTTTCACCAACAGCATTTTTGACTAAATCCGAAGCCTCGTCTGTTCGTGTTCGTAAATTTATCCGATGTAAAAGACGGAACGTTTCTCGTACGTTCTTATTCTCAGCCTACATTCGTTACGGGATGTTTGCGAATCGATTTTAATATTTTACGAATAACTCTTTCTCTTCCTTCTTCGCTTTGGCGTTAAATCGACAAACGCTCGAACAAGAATTTTGTAAAAGAAATAGAGAACTTATCGATAGAGACTTAACACGTTACGTTAGGTCCTTGACGAGAACCTTTGGACGCGCTCTTGCATTCTTCGATGCTTAATGCGAAGTTTAGTGCGTAGTTCATCGGTATTACTTACGGTACGAATTAATCGTAGAAATAGAACGTTCGCGTTGTCTTTGATCGCCGTCGTATTGTCGGACTTAAAACTTTTCATTTCGATCCTACTTTCTCCCAAAGAGAAATTTCGGAGATTTGGCATTGAATTCTCGTCGTTAGTAGTTATACAATTCGTTTGCGTCATCATCGTCGCCTTCGATACGACGAAAGTGCACGTCGAGGAAGGGGAAGGGTCTTCTCGAGGCGATAATCTCGATGAGTTCGATCGGTATCTCGTTTACTTCCCACGATCTCTTTTTCGCGCGGCGCGACGTTCTCGGTTTCAAAAGGCGAGAGTGAAAGAGGGCAGGCCGCGACGGGAAGAGGCCAAATAAGTGTCTCGTTCCCGTCTCCAGATGGGCGAAGCAACTCAAGTGTTGAACTCAATTCCAGCAGGTTCAACTTCGTTTACGCCCTCGGGACAAACCGTCGGGATATATCGCGTTTGGACACTTTTACGACGCCTCCTTGCTCGCTCCTCCTCGCGACGTTTCCAATCCCGCCACGTGAATACAATTTTAAGTGGCGCGCCTGTGTCGCGATCGTGACCGATCGCACTTTGCGATATTCGACGACGCTAAATTCGGATAAAAACGCGGGGTGTACGCGTGACCCAGGTGTCAGAAACGAAATAATTCGAACGCCTTGAATATCTCCGTCGCGTTTGACGAAGGGAGAAATATTTTCAAACGAGCCACGTATTTTTATCGTCGTGTCGCTAACCATTGGATCGACGAGAAAGTAATTTCGATTTTTAATTAATTAATTTAATTTAATTGACAAATGGGTGGCACTACATTTTTTTTAATGATTTCTCTCAGTGTAAGATCACGAATCATGAAGTTATCGGAAAGATATATGATTAATTGAAGTTCATTCTCCGTATATAAAGTCGAACGTGGGCAACCCCATAGAATTTATTATTCTTATTATTTATTAACTATTATTATTATTATTATTATTATTATTTATTATTGTTAGTACAACTCCGTTCGACTTCTAGATACGATGAGAAACGTTGGGTCGTTTCGTCGTGCGTCGTCGTTCGACAGCCTCTTTGAATGGCCGGAGAGGCGCGGATCCGACGAAACCTTCGCGTCTTGAGTCTTACTGCTCGCGTCGACGTGTTCGACGCGTACTCGTTGCGAATACGTACGTAGATAGGCACGCACACGTACGTCCGAGGCTGGTGGTACCGAGGAATAAATTGCGTGGGATGTGCGCCTTATAGAAGTAATTGAGCACGTGTCGCTCGCGTTGATGAGCTATTATAAGGATCGTCGAGAATCAGCCGTCCTAATATAAAAATTAAGTTCGCATACGCTCGAGCGAACGGAGGCGCCTGACAAGGATGCTGGTAAGAGCGAAAGGGAAGGCAGTGGCGAGAGGCGAGTGGATTCGTCAGGCGAAACGCAGCTTGACGCGAGATGGAAGCTTAAAACGAGCTTGCAAGGAGGAATACGCGGATCGCTGTGCGCCGTCTTCAACGACGAGGTCTTCGACTCTCGAGATTCGATCGCTTCGCCTCGTTAGCGATTTCGATCCCTCCCGTGAAAATGCAAGCTTATTACGATTCTTCGAATTAGATCCGATCGAATCGATGGAGAACGAACCGGTCTTGTGCGTACCTTTTCGTTGGAGCTCGCGAGAATTCCGGGCAATACGAAAGCGCGCGTTCGAGAAAGCATCGCGAACCTTCCAAGATTTATGGAACGCCTTTTCGTTCTCGCAAGAATTTCAATTTGATAATTGAAAGCGGGACGGAATGCGCGCGCCCACGCCCGAGAGAACCTAGTGGAAGTTGCCCGGTGGCACGGAAATCACGTCTCCGGACGTTTGGCATTTGTTATCGATTTTACGATGGGACGCGTTCCTGCCGATTCTTTCGTGCTTAGGATGGATACGGAGGGATTAGAGAAGTCGATAAGGAGGGAAGAAGCTTCCTGCGTTCTGGAAATGCGTTTCGAGCATCCTTCAGCCGTTCGAAACTTACTGGGAGATCTGTTTGACGAAATGCTCGACAGCTGTGTACTCCAAATCGTTTGTATCGGTAAAACATCCTCCAGGATGTTTTTCCTCAGCCCCCTTGGTGCCATCCTCTCACGGGCAAGCGTATCCGGCGATACAACGAATAAACATCGTTATCGCAGCAATATTCACGAGCGATCGCTATTGTAGTTCGATTTCGTGGACTTTTCGACTGTTAATCGGTCATCCGACGATTGGGCGTAATTGGATTTTTCTTATTAACACTTTGGCTGCCAAAATATTGGAAAATGTCCTGAATTTGTTGTTAGATATACACGTTTTACACGGAAAAGTAAAACTGTTGTCAAGAGATGGATGACGCAAATTTTTGGAATAATTATGCGTCACTCAAATATGGACGACACGGCAGGCGATGTATCGACACTTTGCCGGCCGTTGTCACGTATGCGTGACTTCTTTACTATTAAAAAGTTTTTATAGAAATACGTATAGATGCTATTTTGTAGAGAAACAATTGCCATAACTGTTCTCCTTTTCCAATTTACCGGATCGTCTTCCGTTAGAATCTTACGATCTGTTAAAATCTGAACGATAAGAATGCGGCCGGCAAAGCGTTAATTGAACAGTTTTCGCGGTATATTCACGAGTGTACTTTTATCAAAAACGAAGGACGCGAATTTCTAGCGCTCGGTCGAACGGAATTTAAGATCAGTCTCGCGCGAATCTCTCTATAGAGGTAGGTCGGTCGGTCCAAACTGTTATTTTGATCGTACGAAATTGTTCCTACGATGGGCCGTAATTTCCGTTCTAGGTAGAATTATCGACTCCGCGGTCTGCAATATTTTCTATCCGAATACCGCAGGTGGAAGGAGGTGACCGACGGTGGTCTCTCTTCGTGTTCGTGCGAGTAGTTGCTCGAGAAGCTGTTCCTGGCTGCTCGCTTGCTGCCTACCCTACCTACCTACCTACCTACCTACCTACCTACCTAC
>JAITYT010001468.1:189806-210541 GCA_025433975.1 Liostenogaster flavolineata
CGTGCACTGAACGGCTCAAATACAAGACGTATCTTTTACGTATTTCTTGTCTGTCATAAGAGTTGCACGTTAGCCTAAAAATTGCGTGAAAATTAGGATGGTATTTAGGACCGATTTTCTGAAATCGTACAAAATTACTCGCAGCAGCTGCGTCGATTGTAAAAGGAGGTTGCATCGGTTTTTAAAGAAATTTCCGATCTTGCGCCTTGGTTAAAAAAAAAAGAAGTAATCTCACGATCTCTCGAGATTCCCGAGGCGGAAAAAAATTTGAAAGAAAGCAAAAGGAACGCGGTCGTTGGAATAAAATCTCTCTTAAAAGAAGATTCCGCAAGGGGGTTTCAAGCCGAAAGGGATACGGGATTAGGAGGCGGTACGAACGATTTAAAAGTATCGCTTTAATTTCGTAATGAGAAGCGCAGACGTTCGTTGGCCGATGTCGGCACTGAGGCAGCATGCGCGCATTTATTACGACGTACCAAGAAACCACAGGCAAAAAAAAGGTCCTCGTCGCGAGGTGTGTATACAGGTTGAAGCGCTCGAATTTCGGAAGCAGGTGGTTAAAGCGTTTGAACCGGTAAGCGAATCCAACCTCTCTTCTCCGCCAACTGTGCGGCTCCTCTTCCTCTTCCTCCGTCTCGGAGTCTCGCCGTCGTCGTCCTCCGTTTGGCCGTGACGAGATCGACACAAAGGCTTTCGTACCGCCGTTCCACCTAACTCCCCTCGCATCGAAGGAAAGACTATTTCTACGAACTTCTCCTCTTCGACTCTCTTCTTCTTCTTCTACGGTCGCCCTGCTGCTTCTTATGACTTTCCAAAGCCGCTTTCTACCGGATAAACCACGTTACGTACGACGATGAAAGGGAAGAACGAGCGAGTGAATTTCTCATCATCGATTGTTGCGTTACGTGAGTTGCGATTATCTTGTCGATTTCGTCTACTTTCTGACGGCGAGGTGTACAATCGCTCGCGATCGACCTTACGCTTAATATCTCTTTCATTTTCGTAGATCAGTTCTCTCATTCACTTTTAAGCGCGCAAAACGATACTCGAGTAAACATTCGTTAACGTAGACAAATCTGACAATTCTTACAAGTTTTATTAATATCGATAAAGGCCTTATTGTTATTCAGTGACGTAAAATTCGACGTACGAAATCGATTATTTTTTGTAATCTGCTCGTAACATACACACACATATACATTTATATAAATGCAGGTATGAATTATCTATTGGGTTGTCCGGAAAGTTCGTACCGATTTTGAAGAAAAAAATTAATTATATAATATATATAATTATTTATTATGTATATATATATATAATAAAATATATAATAAAAAATACAATATAAATAATAAAATAATAAATAAAATTTTAAAAAACCGAAAATCGGCAGGAACTTTTTGGACAAGCTATATTTTTGTGTTTTATGTTCTGTTTATATCGTGTGTAACGAATATCTGAGATAAACGTAGGAGACTATGAATCGAGATAAGATGATTTATGCAACGATAAAGAACACGATACGTAGGACTATTTATATATATATATTTATGTAAGGGCGGGTTTTCAACGCACATCTCTCGACCGGATCGCGCTCCGAATTAAAATAAATCACGTACTCGAATAGTCGATCGGTCAATGGGTCGGTCGGTCAGTCAGTTCGTAACATCCCTTCTCTCTTCCCATTGAACGATCTTTTTCTTCTAAGTGTTGTAACACTGCGATCGGTATCTTGTCCTTTAGAAAAATTTGTCTTTTCGTCCTTCGATTTAGGATCGATGAATTTTGGGTACGAAACGGTCAGGTACGTAGCCACGACCCTTGTCGTCTCTTTTTTTCTTTCATAAAGGAAGAATGGAAGAAAGAAATAAAAGTAAAGTGGAAAAAGGGAGAAGGTGCGATAAGACATTAAACAAATAAAAGGCTTCTCGAGGATCTTTGAGTGTCACGTTCGTCATGACAAGTAGAGCGTTATCCTCATTTAATTTTAGACTTCGTCGACATTTACGAGTCGAGCGAAACGTAATGAAAGAGCGCATAATGTCGACGGTGTTCTTAATTTATCGCTATCGATACCAACTCATAAATTAAAGCCGATAATATGCTTCTTTCTCTCTCTCATGTTCGATTATGTATTACATATACATATATAATGTATATATTATTTGCGTATGTATGTAACAAAAGAAGAAAGAAATTATTGTTAGCACCGTATCGTGTGGTACAAGCTGGGAGGACTGGAAAATCCGATGCAGACTGAAATCCGCTGGACGATGACGTATCTCGTCTCGTTCGACGAGCGGAGACGATCCGACGTCGAAAGTTCTAAATTAATCTTTTGCGCTCGAATGGCGACGATATTTAATCGTATCTGATTTGCACGACGACTTTGATGAAATTTATGCACCATGTAAGACTCATAAAAATACTACGGAGTGGAAAACGCCCTTAAAATAAGAGTGAAAATTATATTTTCGTCGTACAAGTATTGCAAGTTGTCGAAATTATCTTAAAAAAGAATTGTAGGTCTGCTTCCAACCACAGTTGTATACAAGAAAAATGTGCCTTAATATTCAACCAATTTTCTGTTTTGAGATGTAAGAATACATGAAATATTAAAGTATAATATTTAATATAATTCGCGAAGAAGTTCGTTTCATGTTCAAAGAATCGTGCCGAGTTGCTAGTTCTTCCTAGGGGAAAAAAGGGAGTAAAGGTTCTGGAGCGCAAAAGGTTATTCCGTCCGACCGGCAAACGCACGAATGTTGAATTGCCTTAAATATGACTTTTATCGTTCGATCAACACAGCGACGCGTCCTTTCGTTTCTGATCGTTTGGTGTCCGCTCGAAGTCAGTCGGACGGACGATACTCCTCCAAAGAATCAGTCGCGCTTGCGAATCTCAATTTATTAGCGCAGTCCATCGTTCGATCAGTAGCCGAACTCCTGGTTGATCTACGGCGAAAGTCGAATATTTAGACTCCCGACGAGTCGTCGTTCTTACCGGTACATTGGTCTCAGACCAATTAACGTTTGTCCGAGGCCAGTCGGCTTCTCGAAGGCGCTGTTGGCGCACCTCTTCGACGCGGATCCGGTTATTAGCGCGGTCCTATACTCCTAGCGGTTGCGACCGGCACCAGTTGCTTAGGAACGAACGGCATCTCCTGCGTGCTGTCCCTGCCCTGCTCCTGGTCTGCGAAGACAGGACACAACGCGCAGCGACTCGTCACGATCCCCATGGTCACGCGATACCACGTGGATTCGTCTTCTGCCCTTGTTCTCTCTTTCTCTTTAATCCTTGCTGAAGTGCTGAATACTCGCGGCCGATGCGGTCCGTACGGACTGAACTCTGACTATTCAGACTATTTTTACTATATATATATATAGTAAGAAGTTATAATGATCCTGTTGCACGAGATTAAATAAATAAAGAGCGTATTTTTTTAGTATTAATTGCTTATTATAAACATTAAAATTTCCTAACATTAAAATCTACAATTAACTAGAAAACTAAATGTAATAAATATAACAGAAATGGATAAAGTTGCTTGTTAAAGTTGAAAAATAAGAGAAGGAGAACGACACGCGATACGAATGCAAAAAATGCTATGTATCGATAATTGTTTTGAAAATTTTCACACAATTGAATTATTAATTTCTGTTATATTTATGAAATTCAGTTTTCTACGAGTTAGAAGTTTTAGAAGTTCATTACGGAAAGACATTTCTCATTCTCTATCGTGTCTCTTTATATACAGGGCGGGCCGAAACATAATAAAATACTTTTGAACTGGATATATAGTCCTTATAAATCCTATAAATTATTTATTATCTGCAAAAAAAGATTAAAAATAAACCTCACCAAAGTTATAAATCATTAAAAACAGTCAGCCCAAATTGGCGCACTCTGCATTTATCTTGGTTACATCGACTGATATATTATATTATAGCATCATCAAATATTTAAAAAAATCGGTATTCGTTCGTAATGCCGTACGATAAAACATGCGTTACAAAATTTATCGCGCTAAATTGCCTTCGGCCACCAGGTAACAACTCGCGGCCGGCGTGTGCCGTACCCCGAAGAGGTTAACACTGTTATTTCGTAACGTATTATGTAGAACCTTCGAAGAAAGCTCGATATTCGTAATTTCGCGTGGAGACTCTTGGAGTAATCATCGCGGCACCGATGGCCTACATCACGCTTTAAACCGTCCTTTCGGTTTCCTTCGGTTTTCACAACGTTGCTATAAGAAAATCATGTTTCTAGAGAATCGTCGCTTGGAAAGATAACCTTTCTAGATTTTATATTCGACGTCATCGACGTCATAGAAAATCATAAGAGCAACGTTTACGACCTTGCAGCGATCGGTGAAGGAACGGAAGACGAGAAACTTCTCGGTAGACTGGAGAAATTCCTGTGGCAAATTTTCGATAATCGTTATAGAAAGGCACGCGACGAGACGCCGCGTCGTCGAACGTGACCCCGTGAGAGAAGAGGAAGGACGGAGTCGATCGACGAGGAATCGTCGTTGTGTCGTCAATGCCTAAGGTGAGCGCAGCGATTCGAACGGTATGATAATGCGTTCGGCGCGTCCGTCGATTACGTAATAACGCGCAGGCGCTCGTAGACGCGCTTAGACCGGAGATTGAAAGTTCCTTGTCGAGGGTCAGTGAGAGAAAAGTCAATGGATATTACCTTTCACCGGGCATTGGCACGCTTCGAACATCCATGCGAATATCATGATACGTCTAGGCGACTAGGAGGTTACTTTTACGAGATTTCTATTCTTCCTCGATCGACTGTCTTTCGGTCGCTCCTATTCAAGATGTGTTCTCTTTTCTACCGTAAAAGACTCTCTTATCACTCGGTTTGGACTATCAAACGAAAATATTTTTCAATAGGAGATGTTAAGTAATATTTAATCGATATTTATTTATCTGACATATATTCGAAATCACTAAAGGAAAGTTGTCGAGAGATGCGAGAGATTCCAGAAGATTCCATCGATCTTGGAAACGTAATTGTATGCGCGTGTATGTAATGGCGAATGGTCGATGGTAAATTTGCAGGCGTAACAAGCGTTAAAAATGCGTACGATAATGACCAAGACGTGCCGAATGGTCGCCAGTGCCGGAAGGGACGCGAGCGAGCGCACCGGAGAGCCTTAATAGTGATCGTTTAAAACTTTTTTTAAAAGGGGAGAATCGCACGAAGAAAGGGAAAAGGGTCGACGGGATCCGGACGCTTTCCTCGCGATCTCGTCTAACCGTGCATTCGTTCCTCTAGATACGTCTATTAGGGTCTAATCGTGACGCCTGGATTCGACTCAATCCCTCTATGCCGGAAGAGCTAGTAGGGCGATCTTCGGCTACGAGAATAACGTGGTGTTCACAAACGTAGGCTAACAAGATATCAAACTTACGAGGACGACGTAAGGCAGTAAAAGTTACTTAAAGTGTACAACCGTATTTTCGCTCGTGTTGCTTGTTTGGATTTGAATCTTATGATGTTCGCAAAAGGCGACGCTGTTGAATCGGACGATCATCTGATTAGGCGTCTCGTGTTGTACGTATTAGTCTTCGTGCTCATGTTCATCACCCAGCCTAGGGTGTCTATACCGTTGGTTCAACATTGACATATCAGAAGATAACAGACCACAAATTCCCGCTAGACCTTTTGTACTTCGGCAAACTTTGCCCACTGTCTATGTTCTAATTTCCAAAGCAGAAGCTTTGTCCAAGCCACGTAAGATCGATTAATGGTATTTTTTCGATCCAGAAAGCAATTTTGATCGGACGGCTTTGGAATTTTATCGGTGGGATCTCGAATGTGCCAGAGAAGTGCTCGCAGCGCGATCGAGCAGCCCTAGGTCAAGGATCGTGAGTTGAGCGTCACTCGCTTCCCTTGTTTCCTTCCAAATCGCTTTTAAACGCTTCAAGACGCCTGCAATTTACCGCGAAAGCCTCACGACGAGTGATCGCTTAATGTCGGGCCGCGTTAATGGAATGCGTCGTCGAGCGCGTCCCACGTTCGAGGTGTCGCGCGTGGGATAGAGCAACTCGGTGTCCACGTACGTAAAAGATCGTCTTGCGTCTCCTGGTAAACGGCCAAACCCGTCCGTCGCGTGGTATCTCGACTTCGAGGAACGCGTTTCGAGCACGTACGAGCCGAACCAACTATGACATACCTTCGCCACGTTCAACAACTATTTCTCAATTGTTTTGTTACCGAGACTGATATGTCTGCGCCTTTTTGTTAACCCTTTGCGATCTTCTGTCCAGTACCACTGGTCATCACATTTTGGTTGAACTGGTCCGCTGCTCGGTACCATTATAAGGGTTTTTTTTTTCTAAATTTCTTTTAAATTCCACTCCAGCCTACTACTATTTATTCAAATTGACTTATTTCGTTCTATAAATTAACTTGGACCTAGGCGAAATCAATAGACCGCAAAGGGTTAGTACTTCTGCTATGGATCAGGGATGATCGAAGATTCGATGCGTTCCGATTAAAGTAAACGAGTCAAAGACTCGCGTAGAGATCGTTACGTTGCACCTGACCGCTGTACACTTGATCGGTTGAACGAACTCGAATTTGACGTAAGAAATTTTATGAAAGTTCATAGCGGTGGTTGACCCGGCCCAGCATCGGAGATGGATTCTAAATCATTTTTACGATTAGATTCTGTAATTAATTCTTTGACTCTTTGGCTTTTGGCTGTAAAGTGTACGATTGACGCTTAACTGAGTTTGGTCAGCTGATTTTAACGATGCCCTGGAGGCCTTCGATCTACGTTTTTGATACAAGACGAAGGCGCGTATCACGATCGTTCTCATCGATGAGTCAATTTTATTCGCGTCCTTGAACTTCTGCCGTACTGACGTTAAAATCTGCCACGGTAGAGCTATCAACGCGTTAAGAACCAACCGACCATAGATTTTAGGTTCACGTTACAGCACCGCGTGGGTCTACTCTTGCATACTGATGGTGAGACTAAAGATTTCGCTTGGGAGACATCGTTCTTTGCTCAGCCAATGCTTTAAAGAAGAGGAATGCAATATAAAAAAAAAGTCAACGCTTGAGAGCCGAGTTTGGGCCTGAACGTGTTAATTAAAAAGTTGGCACTGTAGATATCTTCAAAATTTCGAGAAACGTGTTTGTCATAATCGCATTTCGATCGTCTTGAAAAGTCCTGCTCGTAACTCCGACTGTCGTTAAAAATTTCAAATTAAATTCCACATATCTCTATGAAATATAATATATGAACGACGAAGAAAGAAGAGGAGGAGAATCGCGAAGATCGGATAATTATCCGAGCACTGACGCAGCTTACGATGCCACGCGTCCTGCGTTCAATTAAAAATTCTCTCGTTAATTTTATCGTAAAATTTCGCGACGATCGACGAAAACGCTTGCGTAATCGTTAACGACAACGAAAGTAGATAGACATCTTTCGAGAGGCGCACGTCGTCGCGCCAATCGGAATAAGAAAGAAAATAAATTCGTGTGAAAGAAGATACGTAATGTATTGCCAATCGGCAAAGTAGGTAGTTCCGAAGCGTTCAGACTGGAAGGATACGGGCGCATCCACTGACTCGAGTTAAGATTCCGATGCGGCCTTCGCGTATCGATGTTTCGACTGTTATTAATCGGATCGTTTCGTAACTGGTAATTTCGGCGTTGGTAATTTCCCGGCGATAGGTGGGATTCATCGTTCGATATTCGATCGTAATTGGTGTCATCGATCGAAGACGACGCGCGTACATCGACGGCGCGTTGGGTCGCGTTAGCCAATCGGGGCCATCGACCGCGTTCTCTCGATGTCAACGAAAGGGTCTCGCGCAACCTGCGTTTAAATCGGTAGGATTTAATTATAGCGCGTGCAAATAGAAGCAGGTGATTTATTTCTGGTAAAAAAAAAACTTTCGTAACGACGCGCGTCGCTATCTCGCACGCGAAGGAACGATTCGTTTCTGCGTCAAGTTCAATTATCCGTTGAACCGGGCGAAGTTGGATCGGACGATGGTTCCGATGGAAATCTGCCTTTAGCCCGTGCCGCGCTTAAGACCCCCACGCCATGTAACTGTCTCGAATAATTTTACTCGCGACGACGTCCATTTATTCGGTTCTCTAAACGCGTTGCTGCTTTCTGTTCGGAACGTTAGAGATTTCCACGGTAGCGCGTGACTTTTTGAAAAAGACTTTGTAAAGCACGCGGCCCATGCGACCCGAATGGAAAGTCGTTAAAAGTCGGTCCGACGCGGAGCGCTTCAAACGCGTCGAGTTCCATTCGGACCACCGATGGCGGGTCTCACTGAACTCGTTGTCCAAGATGTTATCTTTGTTACGCTTTCTCAATAAAAAGATAATCATCGTGAATTATAGGGTGTTAAAAAAGAACCATTCGGTATTTATGCGGCGCATAGGACGCCATCATGATGAATTGAAACCTTTGTAAAATCGAAGCGAACGAATTATTTTTGGCGTGTAGATTAAATAAATTTATAGTTGAACGAATCCAGCATGCTCGTCAAAGGAATCGACAGAGTTCCGAAGTTGTGGGGAGGGTTTATAAGAAGATGCTAAGCGTTTATGGAAATAGAATGATACGTGGAACATTCGTAAAAATTAAGAAGTAAGTTATATCTTACAATTAATACAGTGATGCATTCTGTCGACGGGTCGCTCACATGTAAGGAACGTGTACTTAAAAAGGATGCATTGTGAATTCGTATTTTGAACGTTAAGAAAAATCATGGGGTTTTTAAATTAAACGTTATGTTGTAAAACGTTTTGCAAAAAGCTCGCATTCACAAAAAGATCCTTTTATTACCGGATTCAATACTAATGAATACAGTAACGCGGACCAAAATTTGGATTTTTCTGCGATTCTCTTGACACATTGCATACGGGTATATTTCGCCTCGGACCTAGCTATTGTATTTCAAGTGCATGTTTTATAATCGCAGTCTGTCACCCGATCGTAATATTTATGATCTTACTATGGCTGGCGCCTAATTTTTATCGTACAACGCGTTCGAAGCGTCTCCCACAAACAATTATTCATGTACGCACAAATTTTTGAAACATCGTGTTCTCTTTGATCCATTACCCGCCGCAATTCAAAAATACAAAAAAAAAACTAGGTTAATTGTATACTGACATTCATACTAATCAACTTTGAATTTGAAATTTAAAAATGAGTCTCAAAAATTGGACATTGGCGGATAATGGGTAAAGACGAAATGTAGAAACCGCCCAAAATGATACCTTTTCAATTTTGTATCTTGCGATCGATGATCGTTAAACACTCAAAGGCACCAAAAAAGAATCGTGTCATCGAGGAACGACGGTACGCCGCGTCGCACCGTTAGCCAAATTGCACGATTCGTTTTTGTTAAGAATTCGTGACTTCTTAAGGGAATCTTTCGCGAGGGTATCGATAATTAGAAATCGCGTATTATCGAGATTACGAACTCCGCGAGTTTTCGTATAGATCGTACCGACCAAATAAGGGACTCGAGGTCCAGATCGATAGTGGTTTCTCGATCGACTGGAGAAAATTCCCCGCGAAATTTTAGCGCAATAATGATTTCGTCTAAACGAACCTCGCTTAACGATTGCAATTACGCGAAACGATTTTAGATCCTCCGGCATCGATGATTCGATGATCGCTCGAAGCACGACAGCGCCCTCGCTTGATACTCGGGATAAAAAGCAGATACCGGGTTTCATTAATCATTCATCGATCGTATATTATTGGTTTATCGTCCTCGGTATGCCAGATCGAGCTCATACATACGTAACGCTTGTTCCACTCGTCGACATTTTTCATCGATTTTTTTGCCTCTTATTTTTATTCTTCCCTTTCCCACCTCCCACCCTCTTCCTTTTTCTTCGTTAGCTCGAATCGAAGTGAAAGTTCGTTCGTCGTTCGATAGTTTCGCCTCGAGATGGATACGTTATCAGCGTCAATCTGAAAATGCTGCCAAGTCTCTTCGCGCTCTGTCGATTTTCCGTCAAATTACGAGAGCGATCGTAATTCGCGATAGCTCGTTTCGATGCTTCAAGTTCTGCCTTCGATGCATCCCAGGCTGGTAACTCGAATGTAAGTGGAATGGATCGTGCTTCCTCGAGAAAGGTATCGCGATATTATTTCTTAAAATATACTTATGGAATGAAACAGAGGTTCTATTATCATAGTGATAATTCTCAAGTAAATTCTCGCATAAATTGAATTAATTGGTTAAAATCGCCATCATTTCATTGCTCGCGGTTATTACTTTCTAACGATTAAAAGAAAGAGCAAATGAGAGTACTCGTAACGTTGGATATTCGGTATACACGAAACGTTCGTTTTTCTCTTCATTAGATGGCAGCTTAATTCGGCTAATGGACGTTTTATCGTAACGAGAATATAAATATCGTTAATACATACGCGTACTGGTCACGAGATATCTCGTTTTATCTTTTTCTCACGTGCGCATATCGACGACTCAAGAACTGAAAAATAAATTGATATTCTCGTTACGTTGCCAAGGCAGCAAAGCCTTGCATATTCTTATGACAATTGACAATCTTAATGACACGTTGATATGACGGTATTAACGAAATAAATGTAGAGACGTACAATTGCAAAAAAATCAACATTTTGTTTCTTATAGATCGTTTGCCATTGTTCTAATAAAAAAATAGATAAATAAATGAGTTGGAAATTTTTAATCGTCATTACAGATTCACAAAATGATATTTACCAAGAGAATGTCACGTTTCCGATTTTCTCACGTCCTCCTCCGACTTGAAACCGACCGATATTGTTTTTACGCATCTTAGTAATTGCACCATATTTCGATTCGATTTCTTCTGTCATTTCGACAGAAAAGTTCAGGGAAACGTGAATTGTTGGAAAAGTTGCGCTGGAATAAGTCCATTCCTCGTAATCACTGATAGACTTTAATGACAACGAAAAGGGTTAAAATTACCTCGGGGCTTTCGTCGATTCGCTACACGCGAATTTGAGATATGTAGGAAGTTTATTTTTTTTTTACGTACGTAAGAGAAAGGAGTAGACGAATTGGGCATATCGAAAAGAACGAAGGACGGATTATCCGTGGCGAAGTCCGCCTTTTTCGATCGCATCGCGAAGATACCCTATACTTCGAGCAGTCGTAGGGTTAATTGCAAGATTGCGATACGAATCGCGGTTCTATCGCGAGACAATCGAGCCCAAAGGGACCTTAAGCTTTCCCAGCGATAAGAGATCTTTACCAAGCGATGCTCGGGTAATTCCGCTTCTCCCCCGTTCTTCTCCTTCAATGGCCGCTGCATACGGCGATCTCGCGTTTCCGTCGAGATCGTTGCTCGTCCGCTTCCTCGATTTAGGCCTCGGTCGAGTAGTCAACGTTTACGTTGGATCGAGCCAAGTCGAATGCCACTGTCACGAGCCAGAGAGGTGCTCGGAGACAAGTGACATGGCGGCACTCGATGATCAGAGGATGCGTAGATATTCCAATAACGAGTGCTGACCGAGCCAGCGGTCCTAACTGTTCCACGATCTAGCCGTTTGCAAGTGATATCGCAACGAGGTAATTCCGTAATTGCATATAGGCGCGTTCCTATCTCCAGTTCACTGGGATACGACGTTTCTTCTAAATCGCTACTACTCGTCCGCCAAGTGTCTCGAGAACAAGCGTGGATCATAGTCGACAACAGAGCCAAGTCGAACCAGTCCAACCGGACGTTTAGCTCTAAGAAGCAGGTACGAGCCTAGAAGGTGCCTATGCGAGGTTCAACGAGACGCGATAATGACGCGCAGCTCGAAAAATCAAAAAGCACATCAGCGCTGTTTTTTGGTGACGTTCGAGTACGGGCAACGCGATTCCTCCTAGCAAGGAGAACTCGGGCCGCGCTTTTACGAAATTTCGGTTATTTATAGTCGTCGGATGCACGGCCACGTCACGAGCGTACGCGAGCAACGCGCGCTGATGGCGAGTGGCTGTGGTGGCCGACGACGTAGGAATCGGCTGCGTCCTTCGTCGCGGCACGTCGCGACCGTCTCTCGTTAGAACGAGGAAACGCCAGGGCGGTCGACGCGTTGGTCGTTTTGCATCGACCAATCGAGTGAAACTGACGAACCGAGTTAAAGGGACACCAACCAGGAAAGTTATCTTTAGAAAGGAAGATGAAAGGTGAACGGCCGCTGCCTCCATGCTGTCTTTTACGATCGCCTGAGTGGAAGCTGCTTGACGGAGAAAATGGAGGGGACGGGGGCTGAAGTCATTCGTTTTTATCATCGTAGAGCGAGGCTTTCGGATCGGCCTCCGTTCCCTCCTTGTTCCGCGCTTTGTCTTCCTTTCGTAGATTGCCTTCGAAGAGTGCATCTCGTATGGTTGTATGTTGTATGATTTAATTTAATTTGTTGCATACGACTGACTCATAAGGGAGAGACTGGAGATAGTTTTGATGACGTTTCAGCCGCATTCGCGAATGTCGTGCTGGACATGTTGGGAATATTGAAAATAATGGGCAAGAAGAGTCATTCGCAGCTGATAATCGACATGGGACTGAATCACGAATCCGGTAAAATTAGGCTTCTAAATAATGTAAGCCTACTGTAATCGTCCTCTTTGGAAGATTCTCGAATTGTTTAACCTGTTAACCGGGGAGTTCCCTTTTTAATTACTTTTTAATATTTATATATAAATATATCGGGTTAAAGGAGTTTGTCTCGCTGCTCCTGGATGATGCCGAGCAAACGTAGATTTTGAACGATTCACCTCGCTCTCGGCGCTATATCGCAACGAACTTTCGTAACTGTGTTTAGAATAATACGGAGTATGAAACGTGCAGACGTGACTCCAACGTTGCTTCATTAACGTCGGGCCCTTCTTTCTCTCACGCTGCCGTTTGATATAGTAATTCCTCCTGATGCCACGAGACGTGGGAGTCGACCGGAGGAGAACGGGCGTCGTCCTCCGTCTCGCTTTCCTCCTTCTTCCCTTTCATCTCGTCCCTTCTCGCGCATTGGCTACGACTATCCTATCCAGTCGTTGGCCAGTCACGGGTCAGTGAATCCCAGTTTCTAGTCACGAATCTGAATACCGGTGGGCGTGAGCTCCTTTAAGCGAACTTGCGTTTACGCCGGAGAGCAGGAAGTACGATAAAAAGAAACGGGTAGCAGCCCGTCCGAGATGCACGATAAGCAATCAGTTGCCCGGAACGTCATTTTCTCAAACTGGCATAGGCACTTTGGTAATCGATCATCGATATTTCCCTGTTCGAACCTTTCGCTAAAGAATTACCATGAAAATGACAATTTAGTCGTAAATGATTATAGGTCGATTACGATCAGTTAGAGCGTGACTATTCATGGCTTAGATCCTAAAGAAAAGAAAGTGCGGTCGAATCGTTTCCTTTGTTTCCGTCGTTGTAAATCTCAAAAATATATGAAATAGGTTTTTTTTTTATTGTTTTTAACAAGACGCAGGATACCTCATCAACATCGTGCTCGAACAATGTTATTTTATTAATTTGGACGAACGTAATAAGCGGGTAGTAGTTTATAAAAATAAGAAATAGGCGTTATCCTCATCGATTTTACGCCAGCACGAAGTTTCTTTGGATCCTCGCGATCCATCCTAGGATTACGTAGGATCTTTGATCTTTTTTACACGAGGGTAAGGGGATTTTCTTGGTTTCTTCGCGCGCGAAATTGTAGTTCCTGACCGTACCCTTGGAGAGTCCTGTAATCGAAGGCCCCCAGGAGAATTTTTCTATCGGTCGGCGGCAGTCGTTATCCCATCTTTCCTTCCCCCCTTCTTGGCTGAATTCCATCCTATGATTAGAAGCAATTATAACTATAATTTCGAGTAACGTAGACGTTCAGCGTTTTACCGCTTTTACACGCGATGTTCTCGCGTTTACCTTGTCAAGCGGAAGCGAGCTTCGATTTTTGTCTTAGGCAAACAGATATTTCGGTCAAATCGTCTCAAAATGTCGTTTTCCATTCGAAAATCGACGTCTTTGATAGCTACGAATTATATTCTACGTCCGTAAGGCAACGATGTCGCCAGTTTTATAGAGTTTGAAAGCGACGTTAGCGGGACCCGTTAGAGTTGCCTCTCGTTACGATCGAATGCGCACTCTCCCTCTTTCTCTCTTTCCTTCGCTACTTATCTTACACGACGGATATACCGAGGAGGTACAGGTCGCGCTAAAACATCGAAGGAGGTGCAGCCGAGCGTGCAAAGCGCGCGTATCCAGCTCCTTGCAATCCGAAGACGATCTTTTCACTTTCACGATCGTACACGCGGGAAAAGAAGAAGATCGTTCACGAAAAGTCGTGGCCAAACTCTCCATAGAGACGTAAAACTACGACGAACTTCTCCCTCGTCGTAACGTCTGCCTTTGAGATAGCCTTTTTTTTGTGGAAACAATTCGTCTAGAACGAAAAGAGGATCCACGATCAGCAAAAATTCGTACTTTACATTTAAATTTCATGTACTGACTTCGTAACGTTCTAGATTTAGGTTTTATCCATTGTGTCCTTTATAACATCGGTCGAATAAGGTCCCAAGCTGCGTTTATTTTGCGAGATGAGCGTTGCCATACGATGGAAGGCTTCGAAGATTTTATTTCGGTGGCGAGAGCGCGCACGCATGCGGGTACCGAGCTTTTGAGATCGCGTGGATTAAAGCGAGGCGTGCAGTCAAAGTGTCGAGGGAGAGAGAGAGAGAGAGAGAGAGAGAGATCAAAAAGACGAGCAAAACGGCGGCAAAGTGTTTTCCGCTCGCGCTCGCGATCAATCGTGAGCTCGCTTTCGCCTTTCGTGCGCCGATCTACGCGAGAAGTCGACTGGCTCGTGCTCGCTTTGAACAAATTTTCTTTCTTTCTCGCGCGTCTGTATTTTCCGGGCGAGAGAGGAGAGCCAACACGGATGAAATTTCGAAAAAAAGGAAAGAGAAGAGACGTTAGGTTGGTGCATATGAAATGTCGAATTTTCTTTATTATACGTGCGAACATTTGTCTCTCTATTTTTATGCTTTTGTTTTTGGCGTAACCTTGTTTATTGCCGTACTGTCTATCGCCAGAGTCACATTTCGACAAAGAAGATTTTCTCAAAAATGTTCCATTTTGTTATTCGTTTTGAATTTCGTAAGGATACGAATTGAACCGATATTCGTGTAACTTTTTTATACGAGTATAAACTCGACAATAACGCTGCGAAAACTGCAGGCGATAAAAACCAGACGTTTGGGGAGAATACTGTTAACGATCGAAAAGATACGCAGTTTTATATATTCACTTAAAAATCCGACATTTCATACGCGTCGACTTAATAGAATTTGTCTCTTAACTTTGCATCCGCTCTTATCATTCTTTATCAGCGAATCTCGATCTACTATTTCTTCGAAATGGCCTCCAAGAGTAAACGTACGAAGAATTACATAGAAAAATCGTTGTCACGTAGCCTCGTCGATCGCAAGAATTCTCCGAATGGCGGGAAAATCCACGAGCAACTGGCGCGTCGTCTCGAGGAGAGATTCGACGCTAGATTCGCGTTCGAATCGGCCATTAGATGCGGCATATGCACCGTCCGTGTATCCTACGTCTTTGATTCCGCCTCGGCGATCGCCGTACGCGCATCCATGTACTCCGTCACGAGGAAGCTACCGTCTTGTCTAAGCTACCTTCGCGGCGCGCGTCCTTCGATGGTCTTTCGTATACCGATTCCAGACCGGTTTGATGCAACGGTAACGAGTCAAGTACCACGAATTATTCCCCGTCATTGTTGTTCTTCGACACGAGCGACGGAATATTTACAAAGAGAAAAAGACGCTGGAGTCGCGACGGTTAGTCGGAGACCTACCTAACCGTTGCGTCTGTTTTCTCGACGATACTTTCAACGATTCTTTACGTTTCACGCGCATTCGCAAGCGTCTCAAGGATCTATTGGGTTGTCCGGAAAGTTCGTGCGGAATTTCGGTTTTTAAAAAAATTTGTTTATTATTTTATTATTTATATTATATTTTTATTATATATATATAAAATAAATAATTACATATATTATATAATTAATTTTTTCTTCAAAATTCGCTCGAACTTTCCAGACAAGCCAATGCTATGGAATAAGGTTATCCCAACGAGTCAAGGTGATGCAAGAACCCGCGTTCGATGATCGAGGCTAAGATGATCGTTTCGATCTTATTTACCGATGTCTCAAACCCGTTGCTTCCGAACGGCTAGCCAATTCTTCAAACACGCCAACCCATCTGTCCAAGGTTCTGCCATCTTGGATGAGCGGCGAGTCCACCGCGACGACGACCACGATGCTGGTCGAGTCTGGCATAGGTGGAGGAGAGGTCTATCGGGGTCCTGGTATTATATAACGCGTGGACGAGAGAGCAGGTTCGTACCTGGCGCGTCTAAAGTGCCGTATCACGAGCAGGTGTTGCCCCCGGGATGTATCGTCGACGACGACGTCATGGTCGTAGTTAGGACGCGCTGGCGACTGTGGTTGATCCTTCCTTCGTCGAGGAGCAGAAGGATGAGGAGGAAGGGAAGGAGAGAGCTTTGTTCGAAGGAGGAGCGCGATGCGCTTGCCGGGAGGCAAAGCGATTAAATTACTTCGAACGTGCATCCACTTGGGAAATCGAAGTTTCCTCGGGCCGAAAGATCCTCCTTCCAATCTCGATGGTGAACGATGATGATTTTAATCGAGGCAGCATCCTCCTACCACTGTTATTTCTTCCTCTCGGCGTTTCGTTCGGGCCTCCTCTCTAGGATGCTCTCGCACGTGGCACGCGGCTCGGTTCGATCTTCCTTCGTGCCTGCCGGGAGTGTAACTATAGAAATTCCTCCAAGTTGGTTGGTGTATTCACCGTGGGAGGGAGAGAGGGGGAGGATTGCACTCGCTCGCAACGGCAATTCGCGCGAGAGAGCGCAGCGAAGTGCGTATTGGTCGTTTTTCTTTTGATTTCGAGTCGTTTTTAACCCTTTTGACACTGCCGCAAAATGGCACCTATACACGACTGGTGATTATAATAGGCACCTACCTACCACAAAATGGTATCTATACTCGACGATTGGCTACCATAGTCATCCGCCATAAAATGGCGCCTATACTCGACTGGCGATTATAATAGTCACCCACCACAAAATGGCGACTGTACACGACGGTTGACTATAGGTTAGCCGTCGCAGAAATGGAGTCAAAAGTTGGATTACGCGTGTATCCATATTTTGACATGCCGGTCTTTGCCAGATTCCATTAAAATCTCGTTGGGAGAAGTGTATCGAAGCAAATGGAGCATATTTTGGTTAAATAAACAGCTCTTGAAAAAAGATACGCAGTTTTGTATATTCGCTTAGAAATTCGACATTTCGTACGCGCCAACCTAACAGACAGTCGCGTTCGTTACTTTGTTTGGGCGAAGTAGATCTTCTGAACAGACTCGAAGACATCGACGTCGAAATGGTCGAGCTCCACGGTACGGACTCCTACACGCGCGTCACGAGAACCTCCACGACTCTCGCGATATAAGTATCGCGCCTTCCCTCCTCGAGATAGCGCATAAGGCGCTATTTCACGTACAAGTGCTCGCGGTGCACTTAATGCTCGCCGGTTTATGCCTCTCGAACACCGTCCAACGCCCACGCCCCACAGCTTCGATCATCGAGCCTCTGCACCGGTAACGATATCCCTTCTCTCTCCTTCCCTCTTTCTCTTTGCATTGCGATAGCAAGATGCGCCATCTTCGCCAGGAAAGCGCTTATTCCGTGTGTCGTGCGATCGGTATTTTGAGTCCTAGCGGATCACACGAATCTCTCAATTTAGCCTGAATTGGAGCAACAACGAAGCTCCGTCTCGCGGTTGCCGAAAATCTCCTTTCAACTGGTCTATTAAAATTGTTATAAATTGTAAGTGTCTGAGTGACTTTTCGTTCTTCCGTTTTTTTTGTTTCACTAGTTCACGGAGAATATAGGAATCAACCCTGTCGCCACACGACTCGATGCAGCAACTCGAGAGGCGTCTCTCATCCGTTACGACGTTTTAGATGACAATTCGAGAAAAGAAAATTTGTTGGGGAATGGAAATCTGCTTAATTAATTCCTATACTCTCCGTAAACTCGTAAAAAAAAACAGAAAAACAAAAAGTCGCGTAAACATTTACAATTTATACAGATTTCAGTAGACCGATTCAAAGGAAATTTTCACAAGCTTAAAAAGGTGTTGTAAGGTCTGTTCCTATCGGGAAAAAACCCCAAAGAAACTAAGAATGCAGCTCATAAATTATCGGGCGAAAGAAAAATACGAAGCCTCTCGTTACAAAATCCTATTTGTAAAGGTGTAAAATATAACGTTTCTGTAAGTTCGTTTCTACATAAATCCATTCTATGTGACCTGTAAGACACTCGTCGCATACGCGTAAAATCGTCTCGAGTAGCTACCTCGTCCTACCGAAAAAGGTACAGGCAGATTTTCATTCCCAAAAGAGATGTTCTTTTATCGAGTTGCCACCTAAAGCGCCGTGGCGAGTGAGAGGCACCTCTCGAGTGCATAGGGTTAATAAAGCGACTTCGCCTGGCGCGATAAAACAGTTGGGAGGTGTCGAGAAGGCGAGAGCGCCATAGTCCGTGGACGACGTTTACGACGTCGACGAGGACGAGGACGAGGACAATGACATCTTCCGCTCCACTTGCCGTGGACGGCAATTTAGCACGGTAAACGGCGCATCACGATAATTACGACGCGCTCCTCGCGATAATACGATCGAACGAGAACGCGTCACGATCGATCCTGGAGGCTCTCGAGGCGAGATACCGACTCCGTTCTTCTTCTTACTTCGCTCTACGCCAAAGAGGGAATCGTCTCTCGCGGTATTCACCCGCTGGCGGATCGAAATATCCCACCCGGTATGCGATGATAGCCCGGCTTCTAAGTATAGTGATCGTCGTACTGGTTGTTGCGCGGTAACGTGCTCCATGGAGTTAGAGACACGACACGGTGCTCCTTCCTCTCGTAGGAGGCATCTCTCGCTCTTATCAACGACCGATCTTCGAAGTACATCTTGCCTTCCACGGATTTTCGTGTTTTTTAACGATTTCGATGCACGAGGGCACGCGTGTCACTCGAAATCGAAGTTTTCCTCGTTGATTTACGCAGTCAAGCTACGTTTTCATGGCAACCCACACCGACGGTGAGCAGGAGTCGTTGGAGTTGGAATGTTAATCGATTTACAGCCGAAGTTCCTGAAATATTGTACAGTACGAGGACCGAGAGGCGATCGAACAGTTGGGAATCTTGTAACCCTTCTAACTCGATGTATTTATGTTTTAAATATTGGACGATCGTAGAAGTTCATCTTTCGTATTTAAAAGAAAAAAATGTTTGCGATAAAACTGTTTACTTAAAGATGTAATCGTTTTTTTTTGTAGTAGACCATGTTTATAACATAGGTTTATGTAAGACGGATTCGTCTAACACGGTAAAAGAATGAGACATATATTGCGATTTTATTACGTTTTAGCTTCGATAATCAATATATCTTTTGGCTGATAACACTAATCGTCATTGTGCTTCTCAAATTTCGGGGAAACTCCATTTTTAGAGGACTCACGTATTAAATATTTATTTTACATCTTTAAGTATCCGTATAAGTGTACGTTTGTGCATAAATAAACTGTATGCGAGCCGCTTATTTGTCGAAATTATTAAGTAATAAAAACGTTTATTATTCAACGGCCATAAAAATTGTTGTTATATATAGTGTCTTAAGTAGGATTATTAAAGAAAGTTATTTAAATATATCGAGTAAGTTAATCGCTTTGGCTGTGAATAGCTCTACTGTATTTCATGCAATAGCTCGAACCATCTTTTACGTTGGTTTTGTCACGGAATTCGATTAGAAAGTAGTTTGAAGTTGGAAAATTGATCGTTTAACGCGAATATCAAATTTTGATGCATTCGATGGACGTTCGACGTCAAGACAACGAATACGCTGCAAGTTATTTGCAAGATGATGCAACGAAGAGCATTCCGCAATGACGCTCCGATGTAGCTGATTCTCGAACTGGTTTGGTTCGACGTTCTCGTTGACTCGGTACGACGCTCGTCTTCCCTTTCGAGGATCCTCTTCCGTGTCGTCCCCGTCGTAATTCGTCACTTTCTTCGATCCATCGTCCTTGCAAGCGACTCTCGCTATGTTTCTCGTTCGAACAACGTCGCCCTAAATTCGAGAGAAAATACGAGACAAATTTTTCTTACGTAAGTACGACTACCAGTCCGCTCTTAATCGAAACGAACCGTCGTAAACAGCTTCTTTTTCTTAAAACGGTCGAAAAATTTGCACACTCGTAAATTATTCCACGCGAAATTATCGCGTGACCTTTTTAACCCTTTTAGTGGCAGACGACGATATGTCGTCATTTGGAAAAAAATCGAGAAACGCGAAGGACGACATATCTCGTTCGAGATGCGACTGCGTCAACTGTGGAAATTCAATTACCAGGTTCCATTTTTTGTCCACATAAGTGCCTTTTAATAACAAAAATAAACGAAACGAGACGAGTTTTCATAGGAGTTTTTATAATCGATTTACCATCAAAATGACAACAAGAATAGTTCATCGAACTCCGACGCTCTCCTTTTTTGTTTATTTCGTTCGATGAAGGTGTCTTACAGCGACCCTAAGCAGTGTCAGTTCGTAACCGATCGTCGACGCGTGAACATC